>CM036932.1:3625255-3771080 GCA_020800305.1 Porphyrio hochstetteri
ACTCCATCCCAGTCCCTTTCCCTGCCACCAGCCAGTCGTGTATTCTTTCAATCCCAGCATCACCAGGTTGGAAAAGACCTTTGAAGATCATCAAGTCCAACCAATCCCATCCTAAGCTAAACCAGATCCCTGAGCACCTCATCTCCCCTTTTTTAAACACATCCAGGGTGGGTGACTCAGCCCCTCCCTGGGCAGCCTGTGCCACAGCCCCACAACTCTAAACCACCCCTCTTAAAACCACAACCTTTTGTATGTTGATAGCAGCTTTGCCTCACTATCTCCAGGGCTCTTTTCCATCTGGAGCATCCAGGAGCTGTCAAAGGGCTGGGAAGGGCTTGGAGCAGCCAGGAGCTGTCAGAGGGCTGGGAAGGACTTGGAGCTGTCAGAGGGCTGGGAAGGGCTTGGAGCAACCAGGAGCTTTCAGAGGGCTGGGAAAGGCTTGGAGCAACCAGGAGCTGTCAAGAGGGCTGGGAAGGGCTTGGAGCAACCAGGAGCTGTCAAGAGGGCTGGGAAGGGCTTGGAGCAGCCAGGAGCTTTCAGAGGGCTGGGAAGGGCTTGGAGCAGCCAGGAGCTGTCAGAGGGCTGGGAAGGGCTTGGAGCAACCAGGAGCTTTCAGAGGGCTGGGAAGGGCTTGGAGCAACCAGGAGCTTTCAGAGGGCTGGGAAGGGCTTGGAGCAGCCAGGAGCTTTCAGAGGGCTGGGAAGGGCTTGGAGCAGCCAGGAGCTGTCAGAGGGCTGGGAAGGGCTTGGAGCAACCAGGAGCTGTCAGAGGGCTGGGAAGGGCTTGGAGCTGTCAGAGGGCTGGGAAGGGCTTGGAGCAGCCAGGAGCTTTCAGAGGGCTGGGAAGGGCTTGGAGCAACCAGGAGCTGTCAAGAGGGCTGGGAAGGGCTTGGAGCAGCCAGGAGCTTTCAGAGGGCTGGGAAGGGCTTGGAGCAACCAGGAGCTGTCAGAGGGCTGGGAAGGGCTTGGAGCAGCCAGGAGCTGTCAGAGGGCTGGGAAGGGCTTGGAGCAACCAGGAGCTGTCAGAGGGCTGGGAAGGGCTTGGAGCAGCCAGGAGCTGTCAGAGGGCTGGGAAGGGCTTGGAGCTGTCAGAGGGCTGGGAAGGGCTTGGAGCAGCCAGGAGCTTTCAGAGGGCTGGGAAGGGCTTGGAGCACCCATGGTCTGTGTGCTGATCACCCCCCTGCCCTGACTCCAGCCCACAGCACAGGGTGTGTGCAGTACTGAAATGAGTTGGAGCTTCAAGCAGCCTCACACCCAAAAGAGGAAGCCCCACAAGATGCTGTCTGAAAACTTAACCCAGCTGAATAAAAATGGGAAAAGGAAGCTGCTGTAAAGTCAGAACCAGAGCTGGGACCCCCCAGCTGCTTGCACTGGGCAAATTTCTACCTCTGAGGAAGCTGCAACAGGGTTCAGGCTGGCTGGGAATTCTGCCTCTTCCAGTTTGGGTTTGTGGTTTACTGCAACAACTCCTCCTCCCCCCAGGGAATGGGGTTTATATCCCATTTAGGTCACAGATAGTCTGAATTTGGCAGCTTCCATCAGGTCTCAGGGCACTGTGGGGGTGGTGGGGGGTGAGAAGCTTCATCATCAACTCCAGCATTCTTCAGACCAGTGCAGCAACTGGGCTGATGGGTCTGGGGGTGGAAATTACACAGTGAGGAAAAACACTTCCACATACAAAAGCCCAGCATCATTAATATCTCCCCCCCAGCCACAGCCCAGCAGCTGCCAACTAACAGCAGGACCTCAAATTCCTTGGGTGGGTGAGCCAAGCTGTCATTGACCCCCAGAGGAATGCCAGGTTGTCAAGGCAAAGACAGTCCTGGCTTCCCTGCACACACCCCTGGGATGCTCAAAGAGGAGTTAGGAGTGTAAACACTTCAAGCAGGAGTTGTGTTGGGGTGCTCTTACCTTGGTAAGTGGCCACTGGAGGGGACTTCACACCTCCAGTGCTAAAATTCAACTTGCTCCTTGGGCTGGGAGGATGCACATCACCTGGAGATGGAGAGCTCCTGCTCCAAGCTGCCCTGGTCCTCACCAAACCAGGGGCTGGGAGGATGCTCATCACCTGGAGATGGAGAGCTCCTGCTCCAAGCTGCCCTGGTCCTCACCAAACCAGGGGCTGGGAGGATGCTCATCACCTGGAGATGGAGGGCTCCTGCTCCAAGCTGCCCTGGTCCTCACCAAACCAGGGGCTGGGAGGATGCACATCACCTGGAGATGGAGGGCTCCTGCTCCAAGCTGCCCTGGTCCTCACCAAACCAGGGGCTGGGAGGATGCACATCACCTGGAGATGGAGGGCTCCTGCTCCAAGCTGCCCTGGTCCTCACCAAACCAGGGGATAGGAGGATGCTCATCACCTGGAGATGGAGAGCTCCTGCTCCAAGCTGCCCTGGTCCTCACCAAACCAGGGGCTGGGAGGATGCACATCACCTGGAGATGGAGGGCTCCTGCTCCAAGCTGCCCTGGTCCTCACCAAACCAGGGGATAGGAGGATGCTCATCACCTGGAGATGGAGAGCTCCTGCTCCAAGCTGCCCTGGTCCTCACCAAACCAGGGGCTGGGAGCAAGGGATGGGTCTCCCCCAGGGAGGTTCTGGCCCTTTGGTTTCTAGCAGTGACAACCAAGATGGAAAACTTCTTCAAAGCAGAGGCCACAATGGCATTTAGCCCCCACCACCACCCCCCCTTTGGTGCTTTGCCCTGCTGATGCTGGCTGCAGGGCTGAGGTGTCCCTTGGGTGTCTGTCAGGGTGTCTGTCAGGGTGTCTGTGAGCCCAGCTGCCTGTAGCTCTGCTGCAAAACCCACCCCAGACTCAGCCAGCTCCCTGCCACATCCCCAAAGCTCCCCCAGCACATGTGCCCCTCGCCCAGGGTGAGGAGCACCCACCAGTCCCCCCACCCTCCATCAGGGCCAGTGTTCAAGCACCCCAACCCCAGCAATAACTACCCAGGATACACAACACCAGCAGCCAGCCTGGAAAAGCAACTGGGATTTCCTTTTTTATTTAAAAACACAGGGAGAAAAGGGCTCCATCTCCTGCAGCCAGCATTTACAGGCGAGGGGTGGGGAGCATCACCCCAGCCCTAAGAGCACTTGAAATCCACAGCCAGCACCCACCAAAATGCATTTTCAAACTGGAGCAGCTCTTTGCAGGGGTGAGGGATGTGTTCATCCCCACACTCAAGAGCCAGGAGGCAGAGGTGAGGGGCTCCCAGCGTGCTCTAAACACTGCAAAGCTCCACTGAGGTCCAGCTGGATGAAACTCCCACCCCACCACCTGCATTATGGGTGGGTTCAGAGCCCAGCTTGACTTTGAACTTTGAACCCTTCCATGTTTCAGTCTCTCCCACAGCCTGGGAGCCATCCTGGGGATGCAGGAGGGTGGGAAGGAGAAGCAGGAGTGTTGCAAGAGCGCTGGAGCCACTGGTGGTTTCTCCTCCTGGATAATTAACCCTAATTGTGCACCAAGCTTCAGCCTCACCATCCCAGGCCTGAGGAGGAGACTTTGCAATTACCAAGCAACAAAAGTACTCAGGGACTGGGTGGTTTGGGAGCCTTGAACAAAGGACCCATCAGCCCTCTGTGTTTGATGTTCTCCAGAAAGGAGGTCAGAGCATCCTCACCGTGATGGACTGAATTACTAAAGCACTTTTGAAACACCAAGTTTGAGGAGCCAAACAGTGAGGCAGCCTATGGAAGAAAATCCATTTCAAATAAAGCAAGAATCATAGAATCCCAGCCTGGGCTGGGTTGGAAGGGACCCCAAGGATCACACAGCTCCAACCCCCTGCCACAGGCAGGGCCACCAACCTCCAGGCCTGGAGCTACACAAGGTTGCCCAGGGCCCCATCCAACCTGGCCTTGAACACCCCCAGGGATGGGGCACCCACCCCCTCTCTGGGCAGCCTGTTCCAGCCCCTCACCACTCTCTCTGCAAAGAACTTCTCCCTAATCTCTCCTCTCCCCCTTCCCTCCTCCAGCTTCACTCCATCCCCCTTGTCCTGCCAGTCTCTGCCCTTTAACAAGCTGATTCCCCTCCTGTTCCTCTGCTCCCTTCAGGCACTGGGAGGCTGTAATGAGGTCCCCCCACAGCCTTCTCTTCTCCAGGCTGACCCAGCCCAGCTCCCTCAGCCTCTCTCCATAGGGGAGCTGCTCCAGCCCTCTGAGCATCTTCATGGCCCTTCTCTGGACAAGAGAGGAGAAGAAAGGAACAGTGCCCTCGAGTCTTCTGCAATTAAATAATGAATATTAACACCCAGTACTGCCTGCATCAATTCCCACCCATTCCCCACCCCATGAAGTCACACCAGATGCAGCATGGATGGAGATGTGCATCCTTGCTGGGTACCAAGATGGGGATGTGCATCCTTGCTGGGTACCAAGATGAAGATGTGCATCCTTGCTGGGTACCAAGATGGGGATGTGCATCCTTGCTGGGTACCAAGATGGGGATGTGCATCCTTGCTGGGTACCAAGATGGGGATGTGCATCCTTGCTGGGTACCAAGATGAAGATGTGCATCCTTGCTGGGTAACACACACACCGTGGGGGAAAGAGATCAAGATGGTCTCAGTGCCTAGGCAATTCAGGCATTGCCTAGGCAGTGAGATCATCTTGATCTCTTTCCCCATCAGCCCCTCCTCCAGGAGCTGATTTGGTTATGGAAATAACATCTTCCCATCACTCCTTTTCATTTCCAGGCAGACAGTGGGTTACTTGGCTGGACAAGTCCTCTCAAGCTCAAGCCCCTTTTTGCTACAAGCCCTTCACCACCCAGACACAGCTTTGGGTGCCCAGATGGATGCAGTGCAAAACTGATGCCAGACCTGAGGATCCTCCCAGCCCTGGGAGCTGCTGTCACACCAGCTGCCTGCCCAGGGTCCTGCTCAGAGGTGGTTTTTTGGAGGGGCTGAGCAGGGAGCCTGCCAGAGCTGGGGATTAACGCTGGCTACAGATATAAAAAGCCACAATTAAAACACTGAGAGGTTTGCTGAGAAGGGCAGGGTGAAGAGCTGGGTTTGGGAGAGCTGCAGCTCAGCCCTTGGACAGGCAGCTGCAGGTTGGCATCTCCCCAGCTCTACCCAGCTGCCCAGTGCAGCACAAAAGGAGAGGAGAGTGTTCTTCCAAACACAACAACAGCCCTTCACACCTCTGAGAGCTCCCACTGCATCCTCCAGGCTTGGTTTCCAGGGGGAAATCATGGGGTGGGAGAGAAGAGGATGCCCCTAATTTGGGCTGTGCTGGGCCCAGCGCTCCTTGCCCTGCACACAGCAAGCCATGGCAGCGCCTGGTTACCCTGCCCTGAGGCAGCTTCCAAAGCAAAGTCCAGGCAGGATCCAGCAGGGACCCTGCTCCTTGGCTCAGTGGGATGCTGGGACATGGGTCTGGCTGGATCCTATACCACAGAGGGGAGGGTGGCAGCAGAGGGAAGGGACACTCCCCCCCAATCCTCCCTTCCCCAATGCGATGGGGTGAGCAGGCCGCCCCAAAAGCACCTCACAGGGAAACCACCCCCCAGCAGTCAGCACAGGGAACCAGGGTGGGGGGGAGAGAGGGGGATGGCTCAACACCCAGTCAGACATCAGAGGTGCGGATGCTTTCATCGTCCAGGCTGAAGGCAAAGTCCTTCTCCTTGCCCTGCTGTGGCTCCGACTTGTGCCTCAGCCGCTTGCCCGGTGCGGCCCCAGCGTCGCGCTCCGTGAAGGCCGGGGCAAACACCGAGTCTCTGAGCACAGCAGGAACCTCTTCTTGCTTCCCCTCTGCTTGAGGCACAGGTGTCCAAGGCTGCCAGGAGGAGGTGGAAGGGGTCTTGCATAGAGCTCGCCGCTCCTCTGCTGCCTGCCTCTGCCGGGAAGGGGCTGAGGAGGCCCCGGCCTTGCTCAGGGTGGTGGGCCTCATGAAGGACATCTCCTGCAAGGACAGACACGGGCTGAGCTTTGTGTTTGCATTGCTCTGGGGGATTTGCAAAGCTCTGGGGGCCCAGGCTCTTGGCATGCTCTGTAGAACAGGAAGAAAAGCAGTGAGCAAACCCAGGGTTGGAGTTAGACAGCCTTTCAGCATCCCATGGGCTCTCGCTCGTGTCCCAGGGAGCAGAGCAGGGCTCAGGCAGGTCCAGGTCACCCCCTGAATCACATCTTTCTCAAGGAAACTTTTCCAGGAGCTGGCAAACAGGCACAGAGCAGCCAGGGATCTCATCAGAGATAGCCAAGTGTTAACACAAGCCACCGACTAAGCATCTTCCTCACTGTCAGAATCATCCTTTCAGGGAATCACTGAGGTTGGAAGAGAATTCCAAGAGCATCCAGCCCAACCATCCCCTTATCACTCACGTCCCTGACTCCCTCATCCAACCCTTCCCTAAACACCCCAAGGCATGGTGACTCCCCCACCTCCCTGGGCACCCCGTTCTGATGCCCAACAGCTCTTTGGGAGAAGAAATTTCTCCTCATTGCCAACCTGAGCCTCCCCTGGCTCAACTCCCAGCCACTCCCTCTCATCCTGTTGCTGGGTATCTGTGAGAAGAGGCTGATTCCCAGCTCCCCACAACCTCCTTCCAGGGAGCTGGAGAGAGCAAGAAGGTCTCTGCTGAGCCTCCTCTTCCCCAGACCCAACAGTCCCAGTTCCCTCAGATCATCAGACTTGTGTCCCAGCCCCTTCCCCAGCTCCATCACCCTTCTCTGGACTCACTCCAAGGCCTCCATGTCTTTCTTGGAGCGAGGGGCCCAAACCTGAACCCAGCACTGGAGGTGCAGCCTCCCCAGAGCTGAGCACAGGCTCGACACTTAAACACAAAGCACAAAGGATGTCACCTACCCTGGGGCGGTTTTTTAGGGCCTGGACTGCCCCTGTGATTGTTCTTATCCAGCTGTGCATGTCCTCAGGGCTGTCTGCCTGCAAAACACCCCAGTCCCAGTGAGACTTTGCCTTCTGCAAGCCCCCCATGCAGCCAGACTTGATCCCCCCCCCTCTTCCCCTCCCCTCCCCTCAGCATGGACAGGCTACCAAGGTTCCCACTGGGTCTCCTGCTAATTTATCCTTGTTTCCAAGTCCCTGCACACCCCCCCAGAAGGGGAGCTGCTCCCCACACTGCAGTGTTTTTATATCAAGAATGGGTAAAGCATTTAAAGAGGAAAAATTAATTGTCCAGCTGTGACCAGAGGAAGGAAGGGAGATGCTCAGAGAGCTGGAGCACCTCTATGAAGGCTGCTTCTGGGGAGAGCTCTGAGCCCCTTCTCATCCCTCAAGGGGCTTCAGGAGAGCTGGAGAGGGGCTGGTGCCCAGGGCAGGGGAGGGCCAAGCCCAGGGGAACAGCCTTCAGCTGCAGGAGGGGGATGGAGAGGGGCTGGGAGGCAGAAATCCTTCTCAGGGAGGGAGGAGACCCTGGCACAGGGTGCCCAGAGGAGCTGGGGCTGCCCCTGGCTCCCTGGCAGGGCTCAAAGCTGGGTTGGATGGGGCTTGGGGCACCCTGGGCTGGTGGGGGGTGTTCTGAATGGTGTTCTCAGGGGGTACTCTGAAGGATCTGAGGACCCTTCCCACCCAAACCAGTGAGGGATTCTATGAGCACACCTGCCCTAGCAGAGGCTGGGGGTCTGCATCCCACCCAGCTCTCTGGGCTGCAGGGTGTGTGCACATGGGGCTGTGCAGCCACCCCACACCCCTTCAGGGATGTGCAGGTGCCCCAGGGTCTTGCCAGCACCAAGAACACTTCACAGAGCATCCCCAGCCCTGCCTCCTCCCCCTGGCTCCGAATTCAGGACCCTCCAAGGCTGCAGAGGACCAGCTACATCTGCAGACACCAGCCCCCTGCACCCAGGGTGCTCAGACCACCCTGTGCTTCAGCCTCTGCCTTTTCCTGCTCACACAAAGAGCTGCCACTTATAAATAGGCCCAAGGGGAGAAGTGAAACCTGCTGGTGGTTCTCCCTGGCTGCCCCTGCCCCAACACAGGGTGAAGCTGGTTAAACTCAGCTGCTGGTGTTTGCTGGGGAGGGGCTGCCAGGGGAGCAGCCCACTGGTGGCATGGTGACACACACAGGTCACATGTACACCCCCCCCCCCTCAGGGTGCCTCACCTGGATATAGAAGGTTCTGGAGCTTGTTATGATCTCAAAGAGGTTGTCCCGCATCAGGAGGTCGCTAGAAAGAGAGAGGTGGTCACTACCCACAGCTCACTGCCCAGGGGAACAGCCTTCAGCTGCAGGAGGGGGATGGAGAGGGGCTGGGGGGCTGAAATCCTTCCCAGGGAGGGAGGAGACCCTGGCACAGGGTGCACAGAGAAGCTGGGGCTGCCCCAGGATCCCTGGCAGGGCTCAAGGCCGGGTTGGATGGGGCTTGGGGCACCCTGGGCTGGTGGGGGGTGTTCTGAGTGGTGTTCTCAGGGGGATTTGTTGTGATCACTGCAGGGCAGAGGGGGGATAAAGGTCTGTGTTTATCTGCATCTCTTGAGCGTGAAGGCAAACTGCAGATCTCAGTGGGGCTTTGAGAAGACCTCAGCTCCCCAGAGACCTTCTGCTACATCTGCTGCAGCCTCCACCAGCAAACCCTGTCCCTGCCCCAGCATTCATCTCACTGGAGACCTTCTCCCCACCTCCCCTGCCCTGCCAGGAGGGTGCAGAGAGGTGGGGGATGGTCTCTTCAGCCAGGGGACAGGAGATGGGACAAGGGGCAATGGGCTCAAGCTGTGCCAGGGCAGGGGCAGAGCAGATGGGAGGGAAAAGTTCTTCCCTGAAAGAGTTGTCAGGGCCTGGCACAGGCTGCCCAGGGAGGGGCTGAGTCACCCACCCTGGGTGTGTTTAAAAAGGGGAGATGAGGTGCTCAGGGATCTGGTTCAGCACAGGATGGGAATGGTTGGACTTGATGATCTTCAAAGGTCTTTCCCAACCTGGTGATGCTGTGATTTCCAGCTCATCCAAAACACAAACTTTCTAGGTGCTTCTTAAGAACAATCAATCCCAAGACACATCCCATACATGGCTTTTACTTCAGCCCAGAGCTTTGTGTCCCCAGGTTGGTTTTGCTCTCCAAGCCTTCGAGCTGCTTCCACCTTATCAGTGATCACTGCTGGAAGTTATTCCCAAGACTTTACACAGCCACCATAGGGAAACACCTATTTATGGCTCTTGGCTGCTCTAGGGAGACCTTTGCTCTCCCAGCAGATGATGTTATTTGCTGCACAGGGCCCTGCACTCCTCCTCCTACAGGGACCCAAGCTGGAGGAGCCAGAGATGGGCTATCAGCACCCAGAGAAGAGGGGATGGACAATATCCTGATTGGCTCAGGGAAAGGTGGGCTGGAGGGGAAGGAGTCTCTTGGAAGCAAACTGAGGAGGATGATGGTTGGGTCACGGGGTTGGGAAATGAAAGTGAGCAGCAGCACAGCTCAGCCTGGCACCACAACTTGCTGGCTGGGGCCCTCTGGGCTTCCCCAAAGGAGGGAGTAGAGTTTCCTTCCTGCCTTCCCCTGCTTGGGCTCCTTGGGGAGCTGCTTCTTCCCCCCCACCCAAACAGCTAGAGCTCCCTTTGGCTGCTCCAGCCCCCAGCATGACCCAGAGCTACAGCAGGAAACACAGACAGGAGCATTACCCAGACTTGACCAGACACTCATGGGTCTTGCAAACATCCTTCAGGAGAATGGAACGCAGGGGCTCCTTGTCCTGCAGAGACCAGAGGAGACAGTGATGGGCTTGGCTGGTCCCTGAGGCTGGCAGTGCTGGGATGTGCCTCTCATAGAGCCCCCAGTTCCAGCCCCCCAGCCCTCTGCTCAAGGGCATCTCGTCCTGGGGGTGGAGGTGGGGGTGCTGCTCACCTGCTCACACTTGTAGTAACTGATAGAAAACTCATCCAGGACAAAGTACCGACGCTTCCAGCTCTTCCTCTGGGAAAGAGAGGAGGAGATGCTCAGTGCTGGGCTCCAGTGCTCTCCCCACACTCATGTCCTGCATCCCAGAGCATCCCAGAGCATCCCAGCGCATCCCCGAGCAACCCCCCCAGGAATGGGCAGCCCAAGGCCACCCACCCAGCTGAGCCACCCCCCACCCCAGCCCACAGCACAGGGGACCCCCAGCACTCACCACATTCCCCTGCTTCACACAATAGCCACTCTTGAGGACGGGGGGCCCAGCAGGAGGCTTGGCAGCCGAGGTGGGAATGTAGCTCTGGGAGCGCCGCAGCAGCGGGTGGGCGGCCACGTCGCTGCCCTCCCCTCCGTGCCCACCATTCTGCAAGCAAAAACCAGGGAGTTACAGGGAGCTGGGAGAGAGCAGGGAGGGGAATTCCCTGCTGGAAGGCAGGATGGTTGAGCTGGAGGGGGAAAGCATCCTGAAATAAGCAGTGCTGCATGCCAAGGGCTAGCTGTGGCGAGGAGGGATGCTTTCCAACTGGAGAAGGCAATATATCACAGGACTAAACTGCTCAGGAAAGGCATAAAGTCTCTATTCCATGTTTGTATAGCCAAATTCTCCCCAGTGTAGCTGTGATGTTTGGAGCCCAGGTGGAAAAAGAACCCCACTTCCCCTGGCCCTCTCCCCAAACATGATCCACGCAACCAGGCTGTGCACACAGCCATGCACCCAGCACCCATCTCCTTGCTCACCCTGAGCCCTTCCCTCCACAACCAGGCTGTGCACACAGCCATGCACCCAGCACCCATCTCCTTGCTCACCCTGAGCCCTTCCCAGCACAACCAGGCTGTGCACACAGCCATGCACCCAGCACCCATCTCCTTGCTCACCCTGAGCCCTTCCCAGCACAACCAGGCTGTGCACACAGCCATGCACCCATCTCCTTACTCACCCTGAGCCCTTCCCAGCACAACCCAAAGGCCAGGCTCTGCCCTGCTGCCAGCATCACCCTCCCCCATCATCTCCCTCCCTCCCCCAGAAGATGGTTGAGGTGAAACACCCACACCCATCTCCTTCCCCACCCTGGTCCCTCCAACCCCCTTCCTCCAGCTCCACGCTGAGGTTTGAGAATTGCCATGGCAGCAGGGGTGGCTCTCAGCACCTTATATGGCACCCACAGCAGAGCGACTGCTGCTGTGGTTAACCAGCCACCTGCTCCTTCCAGCACCTCCCAGATGCTGCTTCAGCTTCTCCAGGCCAGAGCCAAGCAGCCATTTAAACTGGGCCCAAACTGCTGGAGGAGAGCAGGAGGGAAGGGAAAAGCTCCTGCTCCTCCTTGGCTGCACCAGCTCTGCTGAGCATCACAGCCCAGTGCACCCAACACCGGTGATGGGATGGGGATGCTGCTGCAACTGGGGCTGTTCCACCCAGGGGATGCTGCTGGCTGGGCTGGGGGTGCAGCCAGCTCCCTGTGGGAGGGCAGCACTGCCTGGGGGACAGACAGGAAAGCCACAGACACACCCAGGAAGCTGCAGCAGAGGAATAACCATTTCCCACAGGGTGAGCAGTGAGAGAAGGGAAAATAGCCCTGCAGCTCACACAGCACCTCTAAAGAACCCCTCAGTGAGAGAAAGAAGCTGGGTGAGGGCTGAGCATGGAGCTTGTGGCTCTTGGGAGGTGGTAGTGGGGCAGGAGAGGGAGGAAAGACACAGGATTCAGGAGGAAAGAGCAGCCTGAACTCGTTGAAATGAAAACAGAAAGTCACTGGGTTGGCTGCTGCTGCCTGTTTGTGAGCCCACAACCACACTGGCTGGGCTGTGTGACACAGGGGGAGGAGGCAGAGCCTTCCCTGCCCTTCCTATGCACAGGGCTGAGGGGCTAACAGCATCCCCCAGGATGGTTATCACACAGCATCCTCCTCCCCACCCCTGGGTACCAGTCTGACGACCCCACAGAGCTCAGCACCACACCCCCCCCCAGCATCCCAACACCTGCCAGGAAAAAGCCATCCCAACCAGCTCTGTTCTCTCAAGCTCTATTTTTAGGGCTGCCAGAGATAAGAGCTAAAGTGTGACCCAGAGCCAGACAAAGCACCCAAAGGCGACACACAGCCAGGCACAGGGACATGGAGTCACAGCAAGTGGGACCTCTGGGACACATCAGTCCCTTTGGCTGCTCTGATCAGGTGGCAACATGGGGGTCCCTTTGCCCCCAGCACCTTGATGGGGGATTTGGACCCAGGGTTTGCAGGTGGATGGTGTGGGATGGCTAAGGCAAGCAGATTCCTACCCCTCACCCCCTCCTCCTCCTCCTCCTCCTCACAGGGCACTTCAGAGCCAAAGGAGAGGAGCTACAGGGTGCTAAGAGCAGCTATTTATACACCCCTGAGCACAAAGGGTTTGCAGGCACCCAGCCAGCATCCAGAGATGAAAGCACAAAGCAGTGTCCCCAACAGCAACTGTCTCCAGCCCCATAGCTGGGCCTCCCCCAGACCCACAGCCTCCCCTCCAGAGCCCCAGACCCCCACACCCCAGCCCAGTGCCATGCCAGGGGACTGATGCCTGTCAGGCAGGGTCAGAGAAGGACAGAGCCCATCCCTACCATGCATTAACAGTGCTTTTCCCACCCCCCCTGCCCTGCTCAGTACCAGAGGGGCAGAGCAGGATGCTCCAGCAAGGACACCACCCCATGCTGGCTGCCCCCATGGTCTCCCTCCCTACAGCACAAACCTGAGCATGATTTCCCACAAGCTATTTGCAGAGCTGGCCAACCCTCAGCTCAAAGGCAGCACATCCTTGCTGGCAACAGCAGCAGCAAGAGCCAGGCACCCAACCCAGCAGGACCCCTCAAAGCTTGAGCCCCACAGGGTGCCCAGCAGTGAGGAGGGGGAGCATCAAAGCAGGATGCAATGGGAATGCTGCCACCTATTCTGCTTCTCCCCATTGGAGCTGCTCTCACAAGGAGCAGGGAGACCAAAGCTGGGTGCTGCTGGCTCAGGGATTTTACCCCCAGGAGGTGGGATGGTGTGTGGCTCCTGCCAGCTCACCTGGTTAATGGAGATGGGCGTGTGGACCACCACCCCCCCGATGATCTCAGTTTTGTAAGCCACAGGGGGCTTCCTCTCCTGGGCTTGGGGTAACACAGGTGGCTTCACAATCTCTGCAGCAGGGGGGACGCTGCCACCCTTTGGCACCTGTGGGAGAAAGAAGGGGATGAAGGGCACCAGCGTGACCACACTGTGCAGCCCCAACACCCACCATCACCTCCATCCTCCCTAAATGCAGCCACGTCCCTTTAGAAAGCCTAAATGAACCAGCCACCCCAATTAGGGAGGGTGCAGCCCTCACCCAGGCACTTCCCACAAGGCACCCAGATGGGAGATGAGAGGTGGTGAATAAGGGAGCACGGTCTCCAGCCTCTGCAGCCTGGCAGGGCTGTGGGACACTCACCCCTTTAATTGTCCCTGCTCCACTTAACAGCTCGAGCTTAATGAGGAGCTTTCTGCCTAATGAGGCCAGGCACATCCACAGCAGGAGAGTGGTTGTGCCTCTGCTGTGAGCAAGCCCCACATCCCTGGGTAGGAGCTCAGAGTGGGGACCTGGCTCCCAGCACCAGCATCCACCCCCCCCCCCATCCCAGCTCCTTCCCTCCAGCACCCAGCTCTGGCTAGAAAGGTGGGCTTCCAATCTCCCCTTCCCAAGTCTCTAATGCCATTAATTGGAGTCTGCAGCCACAACCCACCCTCCCCACTCCAAAGCCCACTGGAGCAACTCATGGTCCTCTCCTGGAGAGCCACGCTGGGCAGAGCAGAGACCCTTCGAGGTGCATGGCCACACTCCCACTTAGGGTACAGCTTTGGGGTGCAGAGCTCTGTGCTACAAGCAGCAGAGGTTTTGGGAAGAGGGGGCAAAGAGCCAACAGGGATGAGACCCTGGTTACCCCACAGCCACACTGCCTGCATGAGCCCCCCGTGCTCTGCACCAGGGTGGGTGGCAGCAGCACCTTCAGGCATCATCACTCCCTGCTTTAGAGATGCTGCCATGAGAGGGAGGGGGCCAGACACAGCTGGCTGCACAGCCCTGGGGCAGAGCACCCACTGGCACCAGTAAGCATTGCCCACTGGCTTTCAGCACCCATGGGTGAGCACGGTGTGGGTGTCTGGGGAGGAAGCGGTTTCACAAGGCAGGCGCAGAGACATTGCAGGGGCAGAGAGGGAAGGAGCCTCCTCTCTCTCTCTGCAGGCAGCAGCCTGAGGGGGGGGGGGGGGAAAGATGCTGCTGGGTGCCTGAAGTGGGGCAGCACCCCTGCCAGCCAGCTCCATCCTCTCAAAGCCTTCATCACCACTGCTGTGCCAGCCACACACACCTCGTGCCCCAGCTATGGGTGCAGCATGTGGGGAGGGGGGTGAGGAAACACAGGAACCCGTTTGCCAAGAGCAGAGGAGAAGTCTTCTGGGTGAGAAGGGGAAGCCAAACCTGGATCTCCACACCAGGAGCAATACCCTAAACCACTGCCCCATCCTTCCTGTCCCACCACAGTGAGCCAGCCTAGTGGGAGGATCCCCCCCTACACACACCACCCTGCACCCAGGAGCCCACCCACCCTAGGCTGGAGGGAGAGACCTCTCTAAACCAGAGCCCAAAGCCTGTGGAGAGCCAGAACATCACCCCATGCCCTTCTCCACCCATGCCAAGGTGAGGAAGCCACCCACAGCTGCTTGGAGCAGCCCAAGGAAAACCAGGTGCAAACACACCTACAGGAAAGCTCAGAGCTTTCAGAGGGGAAGAGGGATTCCCCATGCAGGGCAGAGCAGAGCAGCATCCCCCTACATCCCTGCTGCATTAACTGCTCCCTGCAGGGCTGGGTGAGCTGATCAGCCAGCCAGGATGCAGCCAGAGTCAGGCAGGTCTGGCTGACATCAGGCTAGGAAAAAAACCACAGCAGTTTATGGTGGAAACCAGAGGTGGCTCTCCCAACCCTCACACCAGCTTCTCCCAACCCTCACACCACCTTCCCACATCAGCCAGCCTGGCAGATCATAGAATCATAGCCTGGTCTGGGTTGGAAGGGACCCCAAGGATCACAGAGCTCCAACTCCCTGCCACAGGCAGGGCCACCAACCTCCAGACCTGGAGCTACACAAGGTTGCCCCATCCAACCTGGCTTTGAATAGCTGATATTGCAGATAGCTGCCTGCAGCCAGCTACCCCAGAGGTAACTACACAGACACCCCTGGTAGGTGCTGGCTGCATCTCCTACCCAGGTTTAGGAGATGCTGGGGGGGGTGTTTTGTTGTGGCCAGTATCACCCAAAGCCATAAAAGAGAAGGTGCAAGCCAGGAACCTGTGCAGTCAGCTTGGTGGCTTCAGACCCAGTGGTTGTCACGTTTAATGTATGTGAAGAGATGAGAAGTGGAGGGGGGGGGGAGAAAAAACACCAAACACCCAAGAAAAACAAATTAGCAGCCAGGTCTGGTCTCACAGACATGTTTCCCACAGAGACAACCCAGCACTTGAGTGATTTTAAACAAAAGAAAGGTGCAAGGAGCAGAGGGTACCAGATAGGACCCGATCCTGAGTCGTTCCTCATCATCTTCCCTTAGATTGAGTCCACAGACCATGAGGAACCAGCTCAGTGTGGGACCTAGTGAAACCCTGCCAGCACCAACCATTGGCAATACAGCTATGTGTAGTCCCACCAGAGGCTGTGGTGCCCCCAGCCCTTCCACAGGGATCCCCCACGCCTGGGGAAACCATCCTGCAGCCACCCCCCCAGCCCCAGGAGTTGGGATGCATGGAACTGCTGCTGAGTGGCAATCACCACGGTGCTTCTACCCACCAGGATTCATCACCAGGAGGCTGAGGAGCACAGGCTTCCTGAGATACTGGGTCAGCAACCATTAATTCAGGGGTTTAGGAACACAACAGGAGAGGAGGTGGCAGATGAACTCCTTTGGATGCAGGCAAAGCCCACCCAGTGATGTCCCATCCAGAGAGCAACAGGAGGGACACAGCACCCACAGCTCCTGTGGCACCTTCCCCAGGGTGCAACCACCTTCCCCCACAGCAGCTGGGCAGGAGGGTGAAGATCCCATGAGCAGACAGCAGCAAAAATCAACCCCAGAGCAGGAGAAGCCCTATTGGGATGGTAGAGGGAGCATCTCCCACCTGAACCCAGACCCCTGAGAGAGGACCCCACACAGCTCTGGTGTAGGCACGGTGAAGCCATCCAGCCAGAGCACCAAGGGCTTTGCAGCATCAGCACATCCCCACCACTCCATCCTTTTCCAGAGCATGGGAAAGCCCAAGTAGCCTGACATGGAGCTATGGTGGCTCCTCAGCTGGGACTGGGGAAGCAACAGAGGAGGAGAGCACAGCAACGAGGAAAAGCAGATGCTCAGCAGGCCAAGGGCATCCTGGCTTGTGTCAGACACAGTGTGGCCAGTAGGGCTGGGGAGGGGATTGTGCCCCTGGACTGGGCACTGGGGAGGCTGCACCTCGAGTGCTGGGTCCAGTTCTGGGCTCCTCACCATCAGAAGGACATGGAGGTCCTGGAGTGAGTCCAGAGAAGGGCAACCAGGCTGGGGAAGGGGCTGGAGGGCAAATCCTCTGAGGAGCAGCTGAGGGTGTTGAGCCTGGAGGAGGCTGAGGGGAGACCTGATCACCACCTACAACTACCTGAAGGGAGGATGCAGAGAGGTGGGTGATGGTCTCTGCAGCCAGGGCACAGGAGATGGGACAAGGGGCAATGGGCTCAAGCTGTGCCAGGGCAGGGGCAGAGCAGATGGGAGGGAAAAGTTCTTCCCTGGCAGAGTTGTCAGGGCCTGGCACAGGCTGCCCAGGGAGGGGCTGAGTCACCCTCCCTGGGTGTGTTTAACAAAGGGGAGATGAGGTGCTCAGGGATCTGGTTCAGCACAGGATGGGAATGGTTGGACTTGATGATCTTCAAAGGTCTTTTCCAACCCTGTGATGCTGGGATTCTCCCAGGTGCTTCTCGAGCAGCCCATCCAGACAAGCCAGAGCCACACCAGAGAGGAGCCTAACGCAACCTACCGTGATCTTACTGGCCCGGTTCAGCGCCTCCACCCAGTCCTGCAGGTCCTGCTGGTCGCTGGCTTGTAAGAAGTAACGCTGAGACAAAGCGTTGATGACTAAGTGGAGAGGACAGGGGAGTTAGGGAGCCCAGCTCAGCACTTGACTGCTTTATTAAAACATGGTAAACAATCAATCAGCATGACAGCATCTCTCAGCTCTCTCAGACAGGTCCCTGAGCTGTCTGCAGGTATCATCTCGCATGGAAAAGGAGCCCAGGGTGTCAAGGAAGGGGGATGGATACTTGGACCAGAGCTTCAGGAGGGCAGGGATGAAGCCAGGGCTGAAGCCCGGGCTGAAACCAGGGCTGAAGCCAGGGCTGAAAGCCCAAGCTGAAAGCCAGGCTGAAGCCCAAGCTGAAGCCCAAGCTGAAGCCAGGGCTGAAGCCCAGGCTGAAACCAGGGCTGAAACCAGGGCTGAAACCCAGGCTGAAACCAGGGCTGAAGCCCAGGCTGTGGCATGGCTCAAACGAGGGCTTAACCTCATGCAAAGGCAGCCCCTTTGCAGGGTCTCCCTTGGGACTTGCTTGGCTCAGCACTGGGGTTTTAACTCTCACCCCAAATGTGCATTGTGAACCCCCCAGCACAGGGATGTGCCACATGCTCAGGTCTTTGTTGTGGGCTACATCCCTGTTAGGAAGAGTACTGCAATGGGAATGCTGTTCCCTTGGGACAACGTGAGCTCAGGGTGTCCTCTCCAATGGGCTACACCAGGGATGGAGCAGTGTGGGTTGGGCTGTGGGGGAACTGGATAGGGACACCTCTTCCTTGCACCATGGGAGCTCGAGCAGGCAATTGAGAAGGAAGAAGAACCCCCTTGAACTATTGCACAGGGTGATGCAGCCCCCCCTCCCTCCACCTCCCCACTGCAAGGATGCTGCGGGCAGATCCCATGGATCAGGGGGGCCAGGAGCCCAGAGGGTTCATGGGGAGGCACCCAAACCACTGCCTCCCATGCTGGGGTGTCCACCCCCACAGACTCCCTCTGGGGTCCCCTCACTCACCAAAGCAGAAGGGGGTTTTGGGCTTCTGTTTGGGGGTGGCGATGCTGACCTGCAACAGAGCAAATCAGGGTGAGAGGTAACCCTGCACACCCCATCCAGAGCCCTGCCCTGCACCCACAGGGCGCTGCTCCCACCCTCGGGTGCTGGCATCCCCCCCCCCCCCACACCCATGGACAACATCCATGACTCCAAGCCCAGGAGCTGCAGCTCAGGAACCAGCTCATATGGGATGTCACACAGACCACCCACAGCAGCCCCCACCACCCCTCCCTTTGCTCCCCCACTGCAAGGATGCTGCAGGCAGAGAATTTAGGGTCCCAAGGGGAAGGTCAGTGTGGAGATGGGGCTTTCATCTCTTGCTGTCCCCCCATGTCCCATCCCCCTGGTGCTGGCTGCATGGTGAAGTAAGGGAAAGCTTTCAAAGGTCTCAAGGAGAGGAGTTTCTGCTGGGCAAACACAGTCCCCCCTCTTGTCAGCAATTAAGGACATGGAGAGAAAATAACCATGGTTTCTCCCTAAAGAGCCAGGATCATTTCTATAAGAATAATACACCCTGGGGGCTCAGAGCACAGTGTTCAGGGAGTATTTACTCTGACAGGATTCCTCCTTTCAGAGCCAGCCTTTAATGCTTTAAGTATGTTTTTTTCTCCAGCAAAACCCTCCATCTTTCTGGTGTGCTTCCAGCCAAAGCCCCTGGCACATCCAGCCCCAAACTCTTGTCTGTCCTGGAGCAGTTTTCACCCAGATGGAAATGTCTATCAATTCTAAGTGAAGGCTCTTTTCAAAATGGGGAAGGCTCAGCCTCCCAGCGTTGCTTCATCTGTGCTTAATTTATAAATCATGATTCAGCAGGAACACAGAGATCTGGCCAACTCTTTATCCAGCTCCCACACAGAGCTGAACCCATCGGCCCTGAGCTCCCCCCCCCCAGCAGGAATAGGATGGTGATGGGGTGGGGGCAATCTGAACCCATTCAAAAGGCCTCAGGACCCCTCCCCCTCTGCCTGCCCAGCTTCTTTGGGTCCAGGGAGCACCCTCCTGTGGGATGCACCGTGCTGGGGGTTACAGACACTGAGTGCCAAAGGGAGAGGGGCACCAGGGTACAAGGGCAAATCATAGAATGGGCTGGGTTGGGAGGGACCCCAAGGATCACACAGCTCCACAGGCAGGGCCACCAACCTCCAGGCCTGGAGCTACACAAGGTTGCCCAGGGCCCCATCCAGCCTGGCCTTGAACACCCCCAGGGATGGGGCACCCACCCCCTCCCTGGGCAGCCTGTTCCAGCCCCTCACCACTCTCTCTGTAAAGAGCTTCCCCCTAATCTCTCCTCTCACCCTTCCCTCCTCCAGCTTCACTCCATCCCCCTTGTCCTGCCAGTCTCTACCCTGGCTCAGCCCAGTGCCAGAGCAGCACCACTGCTCCAGTGACCCCCCTGCACCCAGCTCACCCTGACACCCCCTCCCATCCCCACCACCCCAGCTGTGCTGTGTCCTTCCTTAGGGTAGTTCCTCTTCCTCCTGCACCCTGACCCCACAGCCCATCCTGCACCAGTCCATGGCTGAATCATAGACTGGTCTGAGTTGGAAGGGACCCCAAGGATGAGAGCTCCAACCCCCCTGCCACAGGCAGGGCCACCAACCTCCAGGCCTGGAGCTACACAAGGTTGCCCAGGGCCCCATCCAACCTGGCCTTGAACACCCCCAGGGATGGGGCACCCACCCCCTCTCTGGGCAGCCTGTTCCACCCTGACCCCACAGCCCATCCTGCTCCAGTCCATGGGTGAAGCTGAACACCCACATGGGACATGCAAGGGGGATGCTCCCCACTCCTACAGACCCACTCAGGGGCCTGTCCCAGGGAGGAGGATGACACAGGCTTGGGCAGGAGCATCACCCATCCCAGGAAGGGTGTGTGGCTAAGGGAACAACAGGGAGCACCCCTCCACCCCAGCCCCACATTACCTTGGAGATATAGGTCAGCTGCAGAGACCCGACAGCGCCTGCACCGATAGCCAGGTTCTGCAAGACATTTAAGGAGCAAATGAGAAGGGAGGAGGAGGAGGAAGAGGTGAGCCAGGCTGTCATTTAGCATCACTGGGCTCAGGCAGCAAGAGCAGCAGCCACACTGCTGGCCTCAGCTGCATCCCTTCACCCCACAACCCTGCACACAGCTGGGATGGGCCACGCTTGGTCCTGCTCTGACCTGCCAGCCCTGTTCATCACCCCTGTGCAGAGGCACCTCTGGTGCAAGATGGGCTCTGACTCCCACCCTGCACAGCCCAGAGAGCCAGAGTTTGTGCCAGCAGCAGCCAGGAGGCTGTGGGTGGGTGGATGGGTGCTTCTCCTTCCCCTTTTAGCAAGGCAGTGAAGAACCTGCTGGGAGATGCTCTTCAGGAAGGCTGGTGCCTCCCCAGCCTCCAAGCAATGCTCAGGCATGGCAAGGTTTCCAGGACCATCCTCCTAGAGCTGAGCTTTGGCTTTTGCTCTTTTCAGCTCAACCACAAGCACAGGGGCAGCTCCACACATACCAGGTCCAACCTGCCCAGACTCCAGTTACCCCAGCTGCCCAGTTCCTGGTCTAAATGCCTCTGCTGTGTGACCCCACTTCCAGGGCAATCAGTATTTCTCTGATAAGCTCTTCTCTTGCTCCTTATCACAGAATAATAAGGTTGGAAAAGACCTTTAAGGTCATCAAGTCCAACCATTATCACCATCTCTAAGCTAAAGCACTAGGGAGATGTAACACCTCGTGTAGCCACAGCACTTCTGTAGGCAACTCCAAGGTGCTGTTGGCTCCTGGGGGTGTAAGATGATGCTGGGACACTCCTGGAAACTGTAGAAGTCATGGAGGGGGGGTGGGTTCATTCTGCTGAAGGTTGCTCATGGCCACACACAGCCATGGCAGACCCTGCCAGCCAGCCAGCCAGCAGCATCCCTTGGGGACCCAGAGGGGATGCTTCCTCCTAGGCAGAGCATCACACGCAGCTAAAGCCTCACTAGGGGCTTCACAAGGGAGCTGGGACCAGCACAGGAGCCTACCTGAGGGTTGTCCATGTACCACAGGAGGCAGTTGGCCTGGGTATCCAGGATGAAATACCTGCGGAGGAACTTGCCACAGGTCTCATTCTCTTCAATGTCCAGGAAGCCACAGATACGGTTCTGTCGGTCCAGGTACGGCATGCCTGGCTGCTGCTCACATCACCCTGCCAGGGGACACGGGCAGGGAGAGGTGGGTGCTCTGCTCCCACAGCCCCCAGGGTGCTGCCTGACCTGAGCGAGCGCCTTAGCTGCTTCTCCCCCCTCCCCATGCTGGGAATCATGTTTGCATAAACACCTCCCTCCCCACAGAGCTCTGTGCATCGCTCCCCACCCCCCACCACAGCCAGGGACACCCCCCCCCCCCCAGGAAAAGCAGAGCCAAAGAGTTGAGGCTGCAGGGAGCTGCCAAGCACCATCATCACAGCATCACAGGGCTGGAAGAGACCTTGAAGAGCATCAGGTCCAACCGTTCCCATCCTGAGCTGAACCAGAGCCCTGAGCACCTCATCTCCCCTTTTTTAAACACATCCAGGGTGGGTGACTCAGCCCCTCCCTGGGCAGCCTGTGCCAGGCCCTGACAACTCTTTCAGGGAAGAACTTTTCCCTCCCATCTGCTCTGCCCCTGCCCTGGGGCAGCTTGAGCCCATTGCCCCTTGTCCCATCTCCTGTCCCCTGGCTGAAGAGACCAGCACCCACCTCTCTGCACCCTCCTGGCAGGGCAGGGGAGGTGGGGAGAAGGTCTCCCCTCAGCCTCCTCTTCTCCAGGCTCAACACCCCCAGCTCCCTCAGCTGCTCCTCAGAGGATTTGCCCTCCAGCCCCTTCCCCAGCCTGGTTGCCCTTCTCTGGACTCGCTCTAGGACCTCCATGTCCTTCTGATGGTGAGGAGCCCAGAACTGGACCCAGCACTCGAGGTGCAGCCTCCCCAGTGCCCAGTCCAGGGGCACAATCCCCTCCCCAGCCCTACTGGCCACACTGTGTCTGACACAAGCCAGGATGCCCTTGGCTTTCCTGGGCACACTGCTGGCTCATGTTCAGCCTGCAGCCACCCAACACCCCCAATCACCCACCATGCTGCAGTGATAAGAGGGTGCCCAGCGTGCCCAGGCACAGAGCACATCAGATCAGACCAAAATAGCTCAGAGAGGAACTCAGTGGGAATTTGGAGACCCAAGAGCTGCAGATGGACTCCATCACAGCACACTGCTGAGCAAACACTCACCAACCCAGCTCTGGGGCTCTTCATGACACAGGGCAGTGGCACAGCCATGGGGATGTCCAAATGCAGCGAGACTGACATGGAGTGACAGCCCTGGGTCTCAAACAGCCCTGTCACAGCGGTGGGGGATGCCCTGCAGACAGTTCTGCTGCACTGGGCTGCCCTGTGCCACAGCTCAGCCCATGGAGGGACACCAAAGTAGCCACAGAGGGTTTGATGTGAGACACCAGGGTCCCTGGGAACTGTAAGAAAAAAAAGAAAACCCCTAGCCTCCCAAAGCTGACTGTGTGCTGGACAGAGAGAGAGAGCCTGAGCACAGTCCCAGGAAATGGGAAACAATCTGCAACTCCAGCAGAAAAAATCTGTGCAGCCAGGATGCTGAGTCAGCAGGGAAAACAATGACCCATCCCCGCGGGGCCAAGCTGTGTCACCAGGCTGCTGTGGGCACACACACCCCCCCCAGACACATACACACACACCCCCCCAGTGTTGCCCCCCAGCCAGGAGGTCTCATCTGAGCTCGCTTCAGCTGCAGGGGAGCAGAGCTGAGCTGCAACCCTGACATCCCAGGCAGCCCCCGTGCCACAAAGGCAGGGAGAAATGCTGTGTGCAGGGACCATGGCATGGGCATGATGGCCCCAAGCAGCCAGACTGGGGAGCACAGCAGCTGTGGAGCCCCTAAACAGGGGTTTGCTGGTGTCATAGAATGGCATGGGTTGGAAGGGATCACAGAGCTCCAACCCCCTGCCACAGGCAGGGCCACCAACCTCCAGGCCTGGAGCTACACAAGGGTGCCCAGGGCCCCAGCCAACCTGGCCTTGAACACCCCCAGGGATGGGGCACCCACCCCCTCTCTGGGCAGCCCCTTCCAGCCCCTCACCACTCTCTCTGCAAAGAACTTCCCCCTAATCTCTCCTCTCCCCCTTCCCTCCTCCAGCTTCACTCCATCCCCCTTGTCCTGCCAGTCTCTGCCCTTTAACAAGCTGATTCCCCTCCTGTTCCTCTGCTCCCTTCAGGGACTGGGAGGCTGCAATGAGGTCCCCCCACAGCCCTCTCTTCTCCAGGCTGACCCAGCCCAGCTCCCTCAGCCTCTCTCCATAGGGGAGCTGCTCCAGCCCTCTGAGCATCTCTGTGGCTCCTCTGACCCCTCCCCAACACTTACGTGTCCCCCGTGGGTGCCCGACGTGGGGGTTGCCTCAGCATCACTTTAAACCCACTTTGAGTCAGCAGGAGTGGGTGCACCTTCAATTTGGCAGCAGCTCCCACCCACCTCACACAACAGAGCTGTCTGCAGAGCCACAAGGAGGGGAAACCCCCTCCCCAACCCTCCCACCACCACCACCACCCCAGCGCCCCAGTTCATGGGGGCTACCCAGCAGGCTGGGTGTCTGCACCATCACTTCCAGCCCCGTATGGGGAAGAAGAGCAACACTGAGAGCTGTGGGTGGGCAAAGCACATCCCTGCACCCAGAGCAGAGCCCCCCTTCACCACAGATTTGGGGTGGCCAGGCAGGGAAGGGATGGGGACAGCCGTTACCGAAAGGATGCGAGCTGAACCCGGTGCGGTTTGTCCGGTAGAAGAAGGGGCTGACTCGTGCAGGTGCCACCAAGAAGAAGCAGCAGCAGCAGCAGAGGCTGCACAAATGAGAAAGCTCTCATGCAGAAAAAAAAAAAGGAGGAAATACTATTTTTGAGCCCAATAGCTGCAGTGGAGAGGGGCCCTGGGAGGCAGGAGGATTGCGCAAGGCTTGTGGTGCAGCTGCAAAGGTAGAGGTGGCAGAAAACAGCTCAACCTGTTGTCAGGATCTCAAGGGTTTATCACCAGCATCGCAGAGAGATGGGTATCAGGGGCTTTTCTGAGAGGGAAATCATAAAGCTTCAGTAGAAAGGGATTGTTTCAAACCATCACATCTGCCCTGGTGCAGGGAGGGGGGTGTGTGTGGGGTGTGTCTGGTGGGGGCACTTTGCATTTTACTGCGCTTTTTTGGTGGGGTTTTGGTGGGGGATGGGGGGGAGGATGCAGGCAGAAAGCAGATCCCCAAGGGTATTCAGCCACCCCAAGCCTCAGACATTACCTCTTCCTCCTGTTGCTAGTAAAAGCCCAGAGACTGCCCAAGGAGGGGCTGAGTCACCCACCCTGGATGTGTTCAAAAAAAGGTGCTCAGGGATCTGGTTTAGTTTAGGATGAGAATGGTTGGACTTGATGACCTTAAAGGTCTTTTCCAACCTTGTGATTCTGTGATTTCCCCTTCTGAGAGGGATGAGAAAGAGCTGAGCTGTGCCACAGGCAGCGCAGGGATGAGCCCCCCAGCCCCTGGGGGCTGCAGTGCCAGACCCCCTCATGGGACACTCCAGCACTTTGAATTAACACAGGTTCAACTGAAAAGCCCACAAACCAGCTCAACTGACCTTGGATTGCACCTGAATATGCAAAATCCTTTGGGCAGGAGGGACTGCAACTGCCCCCCACCCCCTCCCCAGCTCTGCCCCCACCCACATCCCTCAGCCAGCCAGGCTGTCCCCTTGCATCCCCTGCTTGCAGTGCCCAAACAGCCACTGAGAACTGCCCTTTTCTAGAGGAAAAAGGATAAAAGTAACATCACCAGCTCCACCAGTGGGTGGGTACCTGGTTCTCCTGCTCAGGAGCTCCAGGAGGGTGAGGAAAACCCCTCCCTTTGCATCAACATTTACTATTTGTACATCCCTTTGTAAGCTCCAAGTGCAAATATTTCTATATGAGACCCAAAGTTGAGTTTGCTGGGGGAAGGACACAACCCTAAACCTGAGTGGGGGGAGAAGAAGAGGGACCTCTCAGAAAGACAGCATCGTTTAAAAGTGCAGGTGAGTCCCTGAAGGCTGCACAGGGAGGAGGACAGGAGGACATCCTCTGTGGAAATAGGACTTGAACTTCCCAAGTGCTGCACTGATCCAGGTCCCCAGGATCTCTTCACCCAGCTGAGCCGGGTCCCCAGGATCTCTTCACCCAGCTGAGCCGGGTCCCCAGGATCTCTTCACCCAGCTGAGCCGGGTCCCCAGGATCTCTTCACCCAGCTGAGCCGGGTCCCCAGGATCTCTTCACCCAGCTGAGCCGGGTCCCCAGGATCTCTTCACCCAGCTCCCCTTTATGAACTCCCACTGATCCATAGTGAAGCACATCAGAGGCTTCCTGGACTCTTCCCCACTACTAAAGCAACTCACTTCCCAGCTTTTTCAGAGTCAGAATGTCCCTTTCCTGGCTCACCTACTGAGGTGGCAAGAGCAATTAGGCTAGAGAAGGAGGTTTACAGGAGAAACACCCTCTTGCCTGCCTCCCAGGAGGATGCAGAAGGTGTGGGGCACCACCCACACAGCACCCCCAAGCCCATCCCCGTGGTCACCGCTGGCTCAAAGGTCTCATGTGCAGCCACACAGCCAGACTTTCCAGGAAGCACCCCACAGGAGGCCAGGGCTTCACCACACCACCACGGCTGCCCGTTGCCCTACTTCACCCAGCTCTCAGCACTCACCGTGCAGCCACGGGAGCATGACCCACAGAAACCCACAGCAGAGAAAAGCCAAGGCAAGAGGAGCCCTTGATACACTGAGCATCCTCCAAGCATCCACCTCGCTCCCCCCACACAACCCACTGCACCTGCAGGCAGCCACAGCATCCTCCTCCTCCTCTTCCTCTCTCACGCTCGCCTGTCCGAGCTGCCCTGGGTGTTGGTGAGGGTGCAGGGTGACCCCTCCTCAAGGGTTCCTGCTCCCACAGAGCTCTGAGACAGCCCTGGTGATGCTGGCTGTGATGAGCCACGGTGGTTGCAGCCCTACTTCCTTCTACCTGGCCTTGCAAAGGAGTTTCCAGGGTTCACCCTGCCAATGTCTCTCCAGCAGCTGACACCCAAGGCAGACGGTGTAGGCAGCACCCAGCAAGAAACTCCAGCTAATTCCAGACATTGGCCTTAATGAAGTAATGAACCTGTTGAAAAGCAGGCTGGGAGCGGCCAGGGTGCGTTTCTTCATCTCACAGCCCCAACGCAGCCTGGGGAACGTGCTGAGCAGCTGCAGGTCCCAAACTGTACCCACACCGATCCCCCAGACCCAGGGAAGGATGGACACAGCACCCTGAGTGCCCCATAAGGAACCCTGCGCCCCAAACCCGGAGTGCCCCCCCGCTGCTACCTCCAGCTCTCTCCATCCCCAGCTGCGTGCAGAAACCACCCGCACCGCTGCGACCCCGGCGGAGGGGAGGGGAGACCCCCACTCCCTCCTCCCACACACCGGAGCAGGCACGGGTGCTGCCCTCCGCTGAGCCAGGACACACTGCCACAGCTCCGGACAGACGGACAAGCTGCTCCACATCGGCGCTGGGAAGCGGCGGGGCTGCCACCCACCTCCCCAACCCCGCGGCCGGTTGGGTGGGTGGGTGGGTGAAATAAGGGGAAGGGGTGGGGGGAGCGAGTCCTGCCGGGTAGCCCCCGCGGGGGGACGGGGAGACGGGGAGGAGGGAGGATGGAGACGGGGAAGAGGGAGGATGGATGCGGTCCCCAGCCCTCCCCATGGGTTCCTCCAAGCCTCCTCCCACACACCGGACCAGGCACGGGTGCTGCCCTCCGCTGAGCCAGGACACACTGCCACAGCCCCGGACAGACGGACAAGCTGCTCCACCTCGGCGCCGGGAATAGGCTGGGAAGCGGCGGGGCTGCCACTCACCTCCCCAACCCCGCGGCCGGTTGGGTTGGGTGGGTGGGGAAATAAGGGGAAGGGGTGGGGGGGGGGAGCGAGTCCTGCCAGGTAGCCCCCGCGGGGGGACGGGGAGATGGGGATGAGGATGGACGCGGTCCCCAGCCCTCCCCATGGGTTCCTCCAAGCAGCACCCGAGGGGGCTCGCTGCCCACGGGCGGGATGCGGCTCCGCGGACGCGGTACCCCAGACTCACCCCGCGGCGTCCCTGGGCTGCGCGCCCCGCGCATGGCGAGCGGCTGCGGGCGGGGGGCGGTGGGGAGGGGCTGGGCACAAGGGGTGGTGCCCCTGGCTGCTCCGCCGCCGCTTGTTCCGGGTTAATTACGTCTCCCATTAACAAACCCGGCCCCGGATGTGAGTGTGGGGAGCCCGGGCAGCTCCGGGAGGGAGGGGGGACGGGGGATGGGGGGGGTGCTGTCCGCCTTTCCCCCCCACACACCCCCCGCCCCCTCCCCTTCGCGCACCTGCAGCCGCACCGGGGTGGGGGGTAGCAGCCCCATCCCCGCCCTGAGCTTTGCACCCTCGTGGAGGGGAGGGAGAGCTCCTCCCAGAGCCCCTGCGTGGGGTCCTGCCTAGCAGAAGCCCCCCTCCCCAAAACCCAGGAGCAAGCTGCTCAGTGGATCAGCAGCCCCCAAACAGCGCCCGCTCCATCAGCAGAGTTTCCCCTTGGGGTCCACGGGGACGGCAGCATCCCCCCCCCCAGTGATGTGAACCTGCATCCCTTGAGAGCGGCGACCCGGCCCGCAGCTTGGCCAGCAGCTGGGCTGCTCGGAGAGGCGAGGGGCTTCTCCTGCATGAGGAGTTTCTAAGGGCAGGAACGCTTCAGTCCCCAGAGTGCCACCAAGTCCCGGGGCTTCCAAACAGGATCACAAGGTTGGAGAAGTCCTCTAAGATCATCTAGTCCAACCATTCCCATCCTGTGCTGAACCAGAGCCCTGAGCACCTCATCTCCCCTTTTTAAACACATCCAGGGTGGGTGACTCAGCCCCTCCCTGGGCAGCCTGTGCCAGGCCCTGACAACTCTTTCAGGGAAGAACTTTTCCCTCCCATCTGCTCTGCCCCTGCCCTGGCACAGCTTGAGCCCATTGCCCCTTGTCCCATCTCCTGTCCCCTGGCTGAAGAGACCATTCCCCACCTCTCTGCACCCTCCTTCAGGTGATAAGGTGGTGATAAGGTCTCACCCTTCCCCTCTGTGACAGCCTCAGGGTCCTTCCTTGCTGCCTCCCTGAGCCTCTGGCACAGAGCCTGGAGCCAAGCTGCTCCTTGCTTTAAAGCCCCTCACGTGTGGAGCTTGCAGGCACTGCCTCAGCACCCAGAAAAACCTCACTCAGTCGAGCATCTGACCTTGTCACCCCCACCTGAGAGGTCCCTACCTACATCAGGCAGGCACAGAAAGTCAGTGATGCTCCCACCCCCTCTGGGATGGGCTCAGCAGGGTTCTTGCCTGGAGCCTGCATCCAGCTCTGCTCATCCCCAGGCAGCACCAAGCATCCCAGCATCCAGGTCCATGCCTTCCCTGATGGTGTTTCTGGAGGTCTCCTTCTCAATTCAAACCCAGATGAGTTTCAAGGAGCCAGCACTGTGACTTTGAAGATGTTCCCCCCCCCACACCTCCTCCCCATCCCCAAACAACAGTCTGCTGTATGAGGTGGCATTAAGTCAACAGGCTGCCCCAACCCCCAGCATTTCCTATGACCTGGGTCATTTTAAGAGCAAAGGTGTTCAGGGGAGGGGGGGAATTTGAGGGGGTGTTCAGAAGGTCACCCAAATGCTGTTACTGAAACCATGTGTGTTCATCACTGTGTGGCTCTGCCCTGTGTCACCACCCCAGGAGCAGGCAAACCACAGCCTGCCACAGCAGGGAGCAGCTCCAGCCCACCACAGACACAGCATGATGGAGCACAGCCAGCCAGGGCTCGCTCCCACCAGGCTTCTCCCCATGTAGAGACCAGCATTGAATTGGGGACACACAGCTTGGGTCACAGCTCCTGCAGGAGCATCCCTTGGTGCCACAGCTGGGGTGGGTTTGGGGGAGTGCAAAACACTCTGTGTCATCCCCCCAACCCCTTACCACCCAGGACAGTGTGGGGACCCTGTGGTAGCACCCTTGGAAAGTCCCTGCTTTCTCTCTAGAGCTGCCTCTGGCCCCAGAGCACTTTGGCTGAAACTGATCCCAGTGCTGCCAGCTCCACTGAGGGTGCAAGGGGAGCCTTGCTCCCACAGACACCCTGTCTGTGGTCCCAGCGTTTTGCACAAGAGATTATGGGTTGTTTTTTTCCCCATTGGACCCTGTCAGGGCTGTTTCCCCCCCCTCTCATCTACCCTCCTTCAAAGCACAGCATCCAGTGCCCTGAAACACACCATCCAGCCACAGCTGCTCCCCTCACCTCTGCCACGTGTTGGAGGAGCATCTTCCCTCCCCAGCTCTCACCCCTCCACTGTAGGGAGCCAGCCCAGCCACACCACCCTTCCCAGAAGCTGCAGCCTGAAACCTCATCCTTCATTAATTACATCAGGAGAAAAGAAGTGATTACACCCCTCTGCATCTCCTCCTGCCAACACTCCCACAGAGCCCCATCAGGGCTGCGTGTGATTAATGGCACGCTGTTACACCCAGGGTGACTTTGGCCCTGGTGCTTGTTCCCCTCTGTATGATGGAGCAGGATTTTTTGGCTTTGCCTCTCATGGAAGGGAAGGACCATCACATAGAGCAGCTGGTGTGGTGTTCCCAGCACTGCCCAAGCCACACAGGACCATAAAACCCATCCTCACCCAACCACGGACCCTGACAAGAGATGATGCTGTAAGGGAACCAAAACCTGATGCATGAGAAGCCACCAGTTCTGGCAACACATGGCCACAGCAACTGGGTTATACTTAGAATTTAGAAAAAAAAAAAACCCAAACCACCCAAAAACCAGCCAAGCAAAAAGTAAATAAGCAAATAAAGAGAAAATGAGGTCGTGGGGGAAGCAGCTTTGCTGCCTCAAAGCAGCACTGCCCACACCCACAGCGTGAGGACCAGACCATGCCCAGGCAAGCCAAGGTGGATGCCCACCAACCTGTTGAAGCTGTGTTTGTGCCTGTGTGGAGCAGGCTGGGTATTCCCACACCCTGGAGGCTGAGGGAGCTGGGCTGGTTCAGCCTGGAGAAGAGAAGGCTGTGGGGGGAACCTCATTGCAGCCTCCCAGTGCCTGAAGGGAGCAGAGGAACAGGAGGGGAATCAGCTTGTTAAAGGGCAGAGACTGGCAGGACAAGGGGGATGGAGTGAAGCTGGAGGAGGGAAGGGGGAGAGGAGAGATTGGGGGGAAGTTCTGTGCAGAGAGAGTGGTGAGGGGCTGGAACAGGCTGCCCAGAGAGGGGGTGGGTGCCCCGTCCCTGGGGGTGTTCAAGGCCAGGTTGGATGGGGCCCTGGGCAACCTTGTGTAGCTCCAGGCCTGGAGGTTGGTGGCCCTGCCTGTGGCAGGGGGTTGGAGCTCTGTGATCCTTGAGGTCCCTTCCAACTCATACCATTCTATGATTCTATGATCACATCCCCCCCCCACATCTCCCCTCCCTGAGGTGCAGGTAGAGCAGCAGAGGGAAGATGCAGAGCTTCCACGCTGGGATTTTCACCCCACACCCATCCCCAACCCCTCATCCATCCCATCCATGCCCTTCCATCCTGCTGCTGCCTCCCAGAGCTCTCTCTACCCTTACCCTGTTTCCCCATCCCATCCCCATCCCTGCTTCCTTAGCAAAGACTAAGCTCTTCCATGGAATATTTCCAGGCTGGGGCATCTCTCATGGACCGTGTGACTTGCCCCAGAGCCTGGCTCTGAAGCAGCTCTGTTTGCTCCAGGCACAGTCACACGGCAGCTAGTCACACTGCTGCTCTTCCCTTATTTTGGGGAGCCTTTCAGTTCTCCTCCTGCAGTTTTTGGCTGCTCTCAGCCTGGCTGGGGGGTGCGAGCAGCCCCTTGGACTCACACAGACACCCCATGAGCTGAGCCACAACGAGGGGATTGCCAGAGCAGGGAATGTTTCTCCTTTGGAGATCCCACCAGCTGGAAAATTCCCTCCTGTGCCCCAGGGAAGGAGTGGAGCCCACAGCAAGCACTGAATATTCAGCTTTCCACCATCTCCCCACTAGCTGCAGGAGCCACACATCCCCCCTCCCCACACCCCAAGTTGGTGTTCACCCTCAACCAGACCCAATCTCCATGTTCTCAGGGATGTTTGACCCTCCAGCACCCAGGAGGGTCAGTGTTTCAGGAGCATCCTGCAGCAGGGAGTTCCACAGCTGGACCTGAGCACGCTGAGTTGCTTCTTTCCTTCTGTTTGAATTGGCTCTTTTCAGTTTCAGGACCTGTTCCCTTTTTTCTTGCATTATGACTAAGGGAAACTCCCAGCAGATTGCTGAGCCCCAGGAGCAGCCCCTGGGCTTCCAGTCAGCAGTTTGCTGCCTTGCCCAGCATCACGTTCCTTGTAGTTCAAGCCCTGCTCCCCTCACCATGCTCCCAGCCAGCCTTCTGCCTCCTCCCTCCTCTTTCTTTCCTCCTCATCCTCACTCACTTGCTCTCACCACTCTCTGTTACAAGAACAACGCTGCTGGGAGGGGGGGGGTCTCCAGCCCCATGCCAACCCTCCTCTCTGCAGAGCACCACACCAGTGGGTTAACCCAGGACCTCACTGCCCCAAGGAGCCCCATGGGTGGGGAAGAGGAGCCTCCCTGTGCCTGGCTGACCACTCCTGGGGTGACTTCCCCCAAGATGCTCTTGGTCCCCACAGCAAACAGAGCCCCAGTCCTTGCTTGGCTCACCACAGCCACTGAAAATCACCAGGAAAGGGGGTTTCTTGCTTGCTGCCTGGCCCTGGACACCCCACCACCCCCCCTCAGCAAGGCTTGGAAGGCTGGGTCTCACCCCAACATACAGCTGAGGTTCCCCCAGGGCAGCCCAGCAGCGTTGCTAGGGACCCCCCCCCACACACCCTGCATCCTCTCCAGCCACCCCCTCCTCAATTTCATCTCCTCCTTACCTCAGCCAGGTGCTGCTTTGCTTCTCCTCAGCCAGCAAAACCCCCCCAGTGCCTACATCAGACCCTCCCTGGGGGTCTCTGGGCTGCAGAGGGGGCTTCTATGTAAGACCCCACTGGAGCAGGGAGCATCCTGTGGGACACAAGAGGGCTTCAAAGGGAAAGCCAGGTGGAAGGGGACAAGCAAGGTGCCCCTGGGGTGGTGGCAGTGGCAGCTGGGGGATGAATTAGTCACCTGAAAGTTTGATCTCTGTGGCTGCAGATGCACAGCACTGCTCATCCCTGGACAGACCCATCCCAGCACCCAGCACCCAGGGCTCACCCTGGAGGTGATGGGATCCCAAGGGATGGTTTTCTCTCCCACCAAATGGGGAATGGGTGGATTTAATGATCTTAAAGGTCTTTCCCAACCTTGTGATTCTGTGAAATAGCACAAAAGGCTCAGAGGATAGTCCACACCAAATCCATTTATATTCTGGCCAGGCCCTCATCTTTGCATCCTCAGGGGGGAAGAAACCCACTCCCCACATCCCTGCACCTCACATTAGCACCTCTGTGGTGGCAGCATGTTGGGAGGCAGGGGGGGACCCCTCTACCCCAGGCTCCCCAGGGAGCAAAGCTTCCCAGGGTGGGCGAGCTGCCATTGGGGTGGGGAGCCCTGGGAAGCTGAAGCCATTCTCCAGAGGTTGTTGGTTTTCCTGGGAAGGAGAAGCAGCCAGTGGGAACACAAGTTTCACCTACAGAGTTTATTTACCCAGCAGCAGCTCAGCCTCTCACCCACTTCCCACCAGCCACCCACCCACCTAGGCTATGGCAGCAAGCAGCTACTCCAGGCTGGCCAACCCACCCCCCTTAAACCCCACCCCAAACCCTACCCAGGACCCTCACAGCCAGCTCAGCAGCAGCTTCCCCACCAGCGCAGTGGTCAGCAGACTGGGGAGGTGCAGAGGTGTGGCCCCCCCCCCATTTCGGGTGCCCTGGGGGGGCCCGTTGCAGTCATCGCTGAAGCAGCATCTCAGGGTGGCTGCCCCAGAGCTGCCACGTCGTGCCTGGTCACAGAAGGATTTGTAGGAGCAAGATTTAATGATGCTGTCTGCAAGGAGAGATGGGCACAAGGGGGGGGGTCAGGTGGTTACAAGCAATTGGGGGCTTTGCCCCCCCTCCCCACCCACCCCTCGTTGGTCTGTGGGAGGAAAGGGAGAAAGCAGAGCCATGTCCTGGCAGGTTGTGGTGTCCATGGGGAAGATGAGGGTCTCCCCTTCTACCCAGCAGTGTCCCAACAGCCAAGGGATGGTCCCCAGGGTCACACAGCTCCAAGTCACCCTGGAGCATCACACAGCAGCCATGCATTTGTAGCCACAGCCCAAGTTCTGGGGTGGAGGGGAGCGAGGTGGGGGGGGGGGGGTGGCTTTGGGAGCTGTTCCTGCTGCCCTGCAGCCTCAGGGTTGCACTGAGGGTGGTGGAGCATCTCTGGAGGGTGGGAGCATCACATCCCAAAGAAGGACATCCCTTCAGCTGGGAAGGATCTGGGAGTGGCCAGGGGCTGAACGCCTGTTTCTGAGCACTAAAAACATGGGGAGAACCAGCTGGCTCCTCCCTGCTTCCAGGGGATGAGAGGAAACCAGCTCCTGGTCTGTCCCAGCAGCTCCTCTGCTTCTTCACGGTGCCCAAACCCCCTCCCCAGCACCTCTGTTCCCCCCCCCACCCCAACCAAGGGACTTACTGGGTGCAGTGATGGTGGAGCAGGCGTCAGCATACTGGGGGCAGCTGTGGGAGCCCTGCTTGTTGCAGTCATTCTCGTTGGCAGCAACACATTTGTGGCATTTCAGCCCTTTGCCTGTGCAAAGAAGAGGAAGAAGAGGAGGAGGAGGGGGTGGGAGGAGGCAATGTGCCATTCCCACTGCCCCACAAGCCCTTGGCAATCCATGGGGCTCTATGGTGCTGCTGCTCAGAGCCACCAGGCAGGGATCAGCAAGGCCATGGCAAGCAGCAGGCTTCAGGGTGGGAGTCTGTCCTGCCCCTGAAATCCATGCAAGGCTTTTTCCAAGCATGAGTCAAAACACCAAGAGCCAAACTGGGAAGGCTGAGTCCTTGGCTCTGCAGAAGCTTCTGGAGCCTGAGCATCTTGTAATTCCCTGTACAATAGGAGGTGTCTCTCCTGTTGTAACAACAGGGATACAGCACATATTTTGTTTTTTAAAAAAAAACAAACAAAAAACCAGCCTAAAGCTTGTTCTTCTTGTGCCAAACTTCATTTCAATGAGCTTTTTTGGGGTGGGGAAAGCCAGCTCTGTGCATTTGTGTGCCTGAAGTCCAGCAGCTCCCTGTGACAAGGGTCTGAAAGCACCCAGAGGCATGGCCCCAGGGTGGGGGCACACAAGTGCCCTGCAGAAGGACAAGTCACCTTCTGAATCATCCTCAAAGGAGACCAAAGGCAGGTTGGGTAATAAGCAGCCCCTCACCTCTGCCCTTGGTCAAAGGGTAGATGATGGCAGGACAAGGGGGATGGAGTGAAGCTGGAGGAGGGAAGGGGGAGAGGAGAGATTGGGGGGAAGTTCTTTGCAGAGAGAGTGGTGAGGGGCTGGAAGGGGCTGCCCAGAGAGGGGGTGGGTGCCCCATCCCTGGGGGTGTTCAAGGCCAGGTTGGCTGGGGCCCTGGGCAACCTTGTGTAGCTCCAGGCCTGGAGGTTGGTGGCCCTGCCTGTGGCAGGGGGTTGGAGCTCTGTGACCCTTGGGGCCCCTTCCAGTCCAGGCTGGGATTCTATGGTTCTGCCAGCCTCAGAGCTGATGCCAGGAGTAAGGGCAGCTTGAGCCTTTGGGAGAGGAAATGTGGGAGCTGCCTGAGGTCCCAGCTCGGTTTAGAAACCTCCTGAGCAAATGTGAAAGCATCGTTACTGTTTCATGGCAGCAAGAGGCTTTAAACAGCACCTCTGGTTTAAAGAGCTGCACACAAAAGGCACAAGCACCACCACACCCCCCTCCAAAACATACCAAAGAACCCAAGGCTGAGGATCCTTCTCCCACCTGGATTTATGGGTGGCTGAATGGGATGGGCCCTGGCAAGCAGGGTGGTGGCTCTCCCCACCTCCATCTCACAAGGGAAAGGTGGAAAACCCCCAGTTTCTGGGAGGAAACTGGGATTCCACAGGCCTGCCTGTAACCTGCTCTGACCCCCACTCCCACCACAGGACTGCTGGTCTCTTGCTCCTCCTCTGTGGTTCTCTGCAGCCACGGTCCCACCTTCCGTTTGCCATCAGCTACAAACGGTTTGTGGCTACAAAGGTGCTGAGAAGCATCAGTGGCCCAACCACACTTCCCAGCATCGCCCTGAGCAGACATTTTTTGCTTGTTCTGCCTTTGAGGAACCCACTTTTTTTTTTCTCCCCTTTTTTTCTCCCCAGCACTGAGAAGCTGCTTTTCTTTAGCTCAGGTACCTCCTTGGCTCCATCCAAGACGGACACCAGGATGCTCTGAGCTCCCTGATGTGCACCACACGCCTCTGCCTTGAGCACACAGCAGAGGAGAGGGGCAGGGATGCTCCAAGGAAGGAAAAGCCACTGTTCCCCTCATCCCTTCCATTTTTCTGCAGGGATGGGAGCAGCATGGGGCAGGAGTGCAGAGGACACACACAAGCCTGCAGAGAGGTGGCAGGGATGGGCAGCCAGCAAGCAGAAGAGCAGGTACAGCGATTTACCCCACCAAAGCACTGCTTTAAGCCATGGGACACTTACTTTCTCCAGCCAGGGATGTGACAATGGCCAGGGCCAGGAGGGTCTTCAGGGTGGACATTTCCAGCAGTGTGAAGCACGGGGCACGAAGCCTCTGTTTTGTCTTAAGGTCTTACAGCTAATCTGCTTGGGTGATTGGATCACCAGGCTGGGGATAACACACTTACTGCAGCCCCTGGCTAATGCCTTCTTAGCAGGGGAGGATGGGATGTGATTCCCCAAGGACACAGACCAGTCCTGGGCACCTGCATGGTGCCAGTGGAGGCAGCTGGACCTGCCCATGCTCACCAGGCTGGGCTTTGTGCCTGCTTTGGGAACTCACTCCCATCTCTGGATGCATTACCTGGGTTGGGTTTTGAAGGTCTTGCCCAAGCCCATCTGCTCCACACCCTGAGAACAACCCCTCTCCTGCTGCTTGCAGCAGCCTCATCGGAGGAAAAAGCCTCCAAAGCATCCAACCCACCCAAAAGAGAAGCAACCAAAGACCCTCATGGGGCTGGGAGCCCAGTGGAGCCATCCCTGTGCTCACCAACTCCCCATCCCACAGCTGAGCTGGGCAGTCTCCATCCTTACAGGGGGTTTACCCCCAAACCACCAAGGGTATTGGCTTAATCCCTGTGCTGACCCCAAATCCCATCACCCAACACCTCACTGCTGCCCTCCACTCTTCCCCACCCCAGCCAAACTCACCATGGCTCAGCAGAGTCTGCTGGGAGCATCACAGGAGTCAGTGGGGCAGCTAGGTTCTCTCAGGTCTGAACATGGATTTTGGGTGGTATCTGTGCTTCTCTGGAACCAGCCATGTTATCATCATGTTCATAAAGGTGAGGAGGAACATGGCTGATGAAGCCAGCTTCCCCCCAAAAAAAAACCTTCACCCAGAAGCCAGCTTCCCCCAAAATCCCTTCACCCAGAAGCCAGCTTCCCCCAAAAACACAATTTGCCCCAAAATCCCTTCCCCAAGAAGCCAGCTTCCCCCAAAAACCCTTCACCCAGAAGCCAGCTTCCCCCAAAAACCCAATTTGCCCCAAAATCCCTTCCCCAAGAAGCCAGCTTTCCCCAAAAAACCCTTCACCAAGTAGCCAGCTTACCCCAAAAACCCAGCTTCCCCCAAAATCCCTTCACCCAGAAGCCAGTTTGCACCAAAATCCTTTGACCAAGAAGCCAGCTTCCCCCAAAATCTCTTCACCAATAAGCCAGTTTGCACCAAAATCCCTTGACCAAGAAGCCAGCTTCCCCCAAAAACCCCTTCACCCAGAAGCCAGCTTGCCCCAAAATCCCAGCTTTCCCCAAAATCCCTTCACCAATAAGCCAGCTTGCCCCAAAAACCCAGCTTCCCCCAAAATCTCTTCACCAATAAAGCCAGCTTGCCCCAAAAAACCCTTCACCCAGAAGCCCAGCAGCCAGCTTCCCCCAAAAATCCCTTCCCCAAAAACCCAGCTTCCCCCAAAATCCCTTCACCCAGAAGCCAGCTTCCCCCCAAACCCCCTTCCCCACCCTCACAGACACCCAGCAAAGCTTTCAAGAGTGATAACCAGAGTTTTTATTCAGGCAATGAACCATGGGTGGTGGTGGTGGTGGGGAAAATATATTAGTAATCATTATAATAATCTGCTTTGTGTGAGTAGAGCTCTTACAAATATTTACCTGACATATAAAAGGGAAGTTCTTGGACATATAAAATCGATGGCGATGGCAGTGACACCCATGGTACGAAGCAATGGGGGTAGTAGTCAATGCAGAGAAAGTTCCTGCCCTTTTTGGGGGGCTGGGGGGCATGGCAGAGGGAAGTATTTTGCAGTCAGGGTGGTTATTCCTTGGCACTTTGTCATAGACAGGGGTCTGGTGACAAACACACGCTGGGATACAGCATCACTGAGGGCTACGGGCTGGTCCCCGCTGCTGCCCAAAAGGGGGACTGGGATTCTACTGCTAGAAACAAAAGGCAACAACCACAACCAAGCTGGGACCCTCCCCACACACAGGGAATCCCTGTGCTGGGTTATACCACCTCGGCTGGAGCAGAGGAGTGGTGTGTTGGAATGCTGTTATCCCAGTGGGAATGGCTTGAGCATCCCTCCTGCCACCGGCTCCCGATGCCATCGGTCACCAGAGCCCTGCCCACCCACAGCTACAAACACACAGCTCCTCTCAGAGAGAACTATAACCACTATATATATTTATATATAATGTAACTATAACCATATTATAGTTAATAAATCATTCCTTAGGAATCTTCTTTGCCCAGACTGGAAGTGCATGCTGAGAGGCACGGGAACACCACGGCACCGGGGTGAGAGCAGGGGAGGGGGGTACTGCTGGAGGAGAGGAGGGGGGTATTGCCAGGAGAGCTGCTCCCCATGGACAGCCTGGACTTCCAGGTGGTTCCTCTTGGATGGAGAGGGAAGACCCTAGGTGCAAGGCTGGGGGGTTGGGTGAGTGCTGAGGGTGGTACCAAAGGCTCTGCCACCTCCAAGGTTCAAAATGACACCCTCCCCCCCAGAGAGAGACACCCAGCTCCACCAGGCTCAGGTTAGGTTCCCAGTGAGCCCAGATGCTGAGCACCCCCAGGATGGAGCAGCCCTGGCCCAGACTGGCCACAGGAACCAAATTTCATCCCTTGGGTGGAGCAGGAGGGGATTGCTTGCACAGAAGGACTGGGGGGGTGGGTTGTACCTCATGTAAAGGCAGCACACCAGGCAGTGTGCCCCCCACCCCTTGCACACAGTATGGGGCTGAGGGATGCTGTGACCCACAGTCCCTCCCAGGGAACTGTCTCCCTCAGCCTCCTGCCAGGACCTTGACTCCCCCCCACGACACCGACCCCAAACGAACCCCTTGGGAGCACCAAGAGCCCACCCAGCCCCTCCTGCAAAGGGGAACACCCAACTCCTGCAGAAACCCTGGGGTGAGGGAGGGGGTGTGTTACCTCTACAGACCCCACCCCAGGAGGTCCTGGGGGGCAGCACCCCCAGAAGCCCAGCAAAGGGCCACTCAGAGCCAGGCAGAGCTGGACACGCAGAGGAGAGTGATGCTGCCACACTCTGCAACCCCAAACCCCGGCAAACTGGGGGGACTGGGGAGTCAGGCTGCAGCAGGCTGGGGCTCCCCAGGCAGAAAGAGTCCTTGTAGATCATCAGACAGAGGTTTTTCAACCAGCCCATTAGTGGGAAGGGGGATAAAGGAAAAGAAGTGCCAAAAGAGGGGGGGGAAAAGAGGGGGGGGGAAAAAGAGGGGGGGGGAAAAAGAGGGGGGGGGAAAAAGAGGGGGGGGGAAAAAGAGGGGGGGGGAAAAAGAGGGGGGGGGAAAAAGAGGGGGGGGGAAAAAGAGGGGGGGGGAAAAAGAGGGGGGGGGAAAAAAGAGGGGGGGGGAAAAAGAGGGGGGGGGAAAAAGAGGGGGGGGGAAAAAGAGGGGGGGGGAAAAAGAGGGGGGGGGGAAAAAGAGGGGGGGGGAAAAAGAGGGGGGGGGAAAAAGAGGGGGGGGAAAAAGAGGGGGGGGAAAAAGAGGGGGGGGAAAAAGAGGGGGGGGAAAAAGAGGGGGGGGAAAAAGAGGGGGGGGAAAAAAGAGGGGGGGGAAAAAGAGGGGGGGAAAAGAGGGGGGGAAAAGAGGGGGGGAAAAAGAGGGGGGGAAAAAGAGGGGGGGAAAAAGAGGGGGGGAAAAAGAGGGGGGGAAAAAGAGGGGGGGAAAAAGAGGGGGGAAAAAGGGGGGAAAAGGGGGGAAAAGGGGGGAAAAGGGGGGAAAAAGGGGGGAAAAAGGGGGGAAAAAGGGGGGAAAAAGGGGGGAAAAAAGGGGGGAAAAAAGGGGGGAAAAAAGGGGGGAAAAAAGGGGGGAAAAAAGGGGGGAAAAAAGGGGGGAAAAAAGGGGGGAAAAAGGGGGAAAAAAGGGGGAAAAAGGGGGGAAAAAAGGGGGGAAAAAAGGGGGGAAAAAGGTTTTCCCTTTGTGCCAGCTGCCTAAAGTTGGGGGGGCGGATAGGATATCCTGCAAGTGCTCCACTCTGAGCAGCACCAGCCATCAGCTTCCTCACCAGCTTACTGGGAGAACTGGGAGTGTGGTAAAGAGGTCTGGTCTCCACGTGCTAGGGCAGGCTGCCAGCATCCTTGTCTGCTTATGCCTGTGATAAACTCTCTCTATACATAATCTAACTAATAAAAATATCTATCAGGTGTACAGCTCTGGTTTTAAGGGGTCCACACTGCTCATTGAGCACGGGGAAGGGGTGGAAAATAGAAGGGGAACAGCTCAATTCCTTTACAACACACGTAGCAGCAAAGAAGGGCTGTGAAAGCCTCAGGCTGGGTGGGAAATGGGTCTAAAGAGCAAATACTCCCCTTACTTGCTGCTTCATGGGGATCTGCCCATCACTACAGCTCCTGCCCCTTGCCATCAACCTGCCCTAGGCAGGTTGGGGATGGTTCTGTGCATAGCTGGGTGCAGCACCCATGGCACAACCATGCCCACAGCACCTACCCACCCATCACCGTGCCAGGAAAAGGTGATGCTGAGCAGCAGCAGTGCAGTGGGGTTACTGGGGGGCACAGCAGGGCATTGACATGTGGATTTAAACACAGGCCTAAAGCTGAGCCAAGCCCCCCCATACACATACACATCCCCCCCTCCCATCCCAGATCCCAGCACAGTGCAAGGCAACCTCAGTGTTTCAGCTGGAGCTCAGCGCATCCTGAGCAGTGAACACCTCTGCACCCCTCTGCATGGAAAGCCAGGATTTGGGCCACATCCACATGGATTTCCAAGCATATTTTACCACCCCCTGGCTCTGCTCTGGCCTGTAAAAGGCTGGCTTTTTGGGTTCTCTCAATATTCAGTGCTGGAAGGGCATTTTTTGACAGCAGCACAAGACCCAGGGCAGCACCACGAGACCCAGGGCAGCACCACGCTCCTCTGTGCCTCACTGGAAGGGGGAAAGAGCCCCCAGTGAGCAGAACTGGGAAGCAATTCTGGGTTTGCTTCCTTCCCCCTGCAACATCCAGAGCAGAGAACTCAGCTCCCCACAGCGTGGTGGCCAATGGTTTGGAGGCATAGGGGGGGCCAATGGTGAGGAGGGGGCATAGGGGGGCCAATGGTGAGGAGGGGGCATAGGGGGGCCAATGGTGAGGAGGGGGCATAGGGGGGCTTGGCTTTGTGTGGGTTAAAGCACATTGATAAGCCCACGTTAAGGAGCCCTGGGCAGTGCCAGGGGGCATAGAGGGAGGATGGACAAGTCCCAGCTCTGCAGAGCCAAGCTCTCTCCCCATGCTCAGACCCTGGGAGCAGAAGGCTCCTGCGCTCCCCTCAGCTGGGCTCTCCTTGGGGAGGACCTCAGTCAGGACATTTATCCATGCTCCTGGGGGAATGAGACATGTAGGGGGATGGAAGAAGCCAGGGGAGAGCCTGAGTGCTCATGAATGCTAATAAAGTGCACCAACACAGGGATGCTGGCTTCCTTCCTCCCAGGGCCAGGGGTGAGGATGTGCCGTGCCACCCATCACCCATGTGCCAGAGACAGGGACCAGCTGCCTCCCCCAAAACCCAGCAGGCTGCTGCAGCTAGGGGCTCTGCACTGGTGGTCCCAAACCACCTACAATAGGGTCCCACAGCCCCTGTGTTGCCTCCCCACACGCCAGGTCCCCTTCCCTTGTGCATCACCCATGTCCCAGGATGGCACACAGTGCCAGAGCAGGTAGGGGCACATCTAAACCCACCCCAGCCAAGGGGGACAGAACTGGGGGTGCCACCTCCCAGCAGATGGATGGCACAGTGGCTGCTTGCTGCTGAGCCCAGGGGGGGACACACACCCCCATCCAAACTGAAGGCAGGAGGGACCCAGTCCTAGAGACCTGGGGAAACTGAGTCAGGGCCAGTGCAGGGATGGGCTCTGCTCAGTGTGGGGGGGAGAGTGGGGGCTGTGGGGTCCGGCAGCCAAGGGGAGCAGGCAGCTGGACACATGTGCTTGTCTGCTGGGGGGGTGAGGGGTTCCTGGGTGCTAAGGCAAGGTGCTTGACGTTACAAGGAAAGCAGCCAAGTGCAGAGTGCTGGACGAGGGGCGGTGGGGGTCAGTCAGTCTGTCTTGCCCAGCTTGGCTATCAGCTCGTCACAGATCTTGGTCAGCTCCTCAATCTCCTGGTTCTGGAAGAAAAGCAAAGCAAACCTTGTGGATCCTCCACAGATGGGGGGGATAAACACCCCCACAGCCCATCTGCCAGCCAGAGAGTGCAGGAAGGGGTGGCTGGCTCCTCCACCAGCCCCTGCAAAAGCTGCTCTGTGCAGCATCCAGGTGCTGCAAAGACCCCTGTGGTCACCCCAACACACCCCAGTGCTGCATAGAGATCCCCCCAGCTGCAGCCCCCTCAAGCTCTGCTCAGCCTGGATCAGTTAAGGGGTCCTGCCCATGCTTTGAGTCAACAAACACACACCAGCCCTGACCTGGGCAGAGCTTGCACCTCCTCTCTTACAAGAGGATGCACACACACCCCATCACCACACAGAAAAGAGAAGAAAACAACCCAAAACCTCCCCCAAGACAACCCCATAAAACATGTTTTGGTCTGAATATGTGAACACTGAAAGGATGGTCTGGACAGGGGGACCCTCAGCTGGGTTAAAAACTGGCTGGATGGCCGAGCCCAGAGGGTGAATGGAACCAAATCCAGCTGGAGGCTGGTCATGAGTGGCATCCCCCAGGGCTCAGTCCTGGCTCCAGTCTTGTTCAACATCTTTATCAATGAGCTGGATGAAGGGATTGAATGCTCCCTCACTAAGTTTGCAGATGACACCAAACTAGGAGGAAGTGTTGATCTGCCTGAGGGTGGGGAGGCTCTTCAGAGGGATCTGAACAGGCTGGACCCATGGGTGAGCCCAATGGGATGAAGTTTAACAAGGCCAAGGGCAGAGTGCTGCACATGGGACACAACAACCCCCTGCAGCTACAGGCTGGGGGAGACTGGCTGGAGAGCTGTCAGGCAGAGAAGGACCTGGGGGTGTTGGGTGGCTGCAGGCTGAACATGAGCCAGCAGTGTGCCCAGGAAAGCCAAGGGCATCCTGGCTTGTGTCAGACCCAGTGTGGCCAGTAGGGCTGGGGAGGGGATTGTGCCCCTGGACTGGGCACTGGGGAGGCTGCACCTCGAGTGCTGGGTCCAGTTCTGGGCTCCTCACCATCAGAAGGACATGGAGGTCCTGGAGCGAGTCCAGAGAAGGGCAACCAGGCTGGGGAAGGGGCTGGAGGGCAAATCCTCTGAGGAGCAGCTGAGGGAGCTGGGGGTGTTGAGCCTGGAGAAGAGGAGGCTGAGGGGAGACCTTCTCCCCACCTCCCCTGCCCTGCCAGGAGGGTGCAGAGAGGTGGGGGATGGTCTCTTCAGCCAGGGGACAGGAGATGGGACAAGGGGCAATGGGCTCAAGCTGTGCCAGGGCAGGGGCAGAGCAGATGGGAGGGAAAAATTCTTCCCTGAAAGAGTTGTGGGGCTGTGGCACAGGCTGCCCAGGGAGGGGCTGAGTCACCCACCCTGGATGTGTTTAAAAAAGGGGAGATGAGGTGCTCAGGGATCTGGTTTAGCACAGGATGGGAACGGTTGGACTTGATGATCTTAAAGGTCTTTTCCAACCTTGTGATGCTGGGATTCTGTGATGCTCCAGGCAGGAACCCCAGAGCAAAGCCCTGGCAGGTGACAGGGGTGAGAGGCAGGGTGGCTGGTACCTTCTGCTGGAGGGCTCTCTCCAGGGACTCCACCTTCATCTGCTCCTTGCGCAGCCCGGCGTGCAGCGCCGCGCTCTCCGCCTTGGCTTTGGTGCGCACCTGGGCGATCTCCTCGTTGGCTCTGCAGCAGGGATGGAGAGAAGGGGACAAGGGGTCACTGCTTTTGGGAGCATGGGGACACGCTGGGAGCACGTGGCATCAGCAGAGCTGCTGGATGCATCAAGAGGGGGGGTTGTCTGTAGGGAAAAGTGGTGTGGAATCGGATTCGTTCGGCTCCTCCAAACTCCAGTGTGGGAACTTGGCTTCCTCAGAGCAAAGCTAAGCCAGGTCCTCAGCTACTCCACTGGGAGCTACTGTGTGTTGGGGAGCTACTGCTCATCCTGCATGCTGAACTGGGGGGGAGCTTGTTAAGTGACTGTAAATTGACCGGGAGCCTCAGTTTCCCCAGCGGGGGAAAGAAAGAGGAAGAGATCAGAGAGCCCACCCAGGGATGTGCTCCAGCTCAGAGCCCACCCAGGGATGTGCACCAGCTCAGAGCCCACCCAGGGACGTGCACCAGCTCAGAGCCCACCCAGGGGGATCTGCACCAGCTCAGAGCCCACCCAGGGGGATCTGCACCAGCTCAGAGCCCACCCAGGGGGACCTGCTCCAGCTCAGAGCCCACCCAGGGGGACCTGCTCCAGCTCAGAGCCCACCCAGGGGGACCTGCTCCAGCTCAGAGCCCACCCAGGGATGTGCACCAGCTCAGAGCCCATCCAGGGATGTGCACCAGCTCAGAGCCCACCCAGGGATGTGCACCAGCTCAGAGCCCACCCAGGGATGTGCTCCAGCTCAGAGCCCACCCAGGGGGACCTGCACCAGCTCAGAGCCCACCCAGGGACCTGCACCAGCTCAGACCCCATCCAGGGACCTGCACCAGCTCAGACCCCACCCAGGGACCTGCACCAGCTCAGACCCCCAGCTCAGAGCCCACCAAGGGACCTGCACCAGCTCAGAGCCCACCCAGGGATGTGCACCAGCTCAGAGCCCCAGCTCAGAGCCCATCCAGGGACCTGCACCAGCTCAGACCCCCAGCTCAGAGCCCACCCAGGGATGTGCTCCAGCTCAGACCCCCAGCTCAGAGCCCATCCAGGGACCTGCACCAGCTCAGAGCCCACCCAGGGATGTGCTCCAGCTCAGACCCCCAGCTCAGAGCCCATCCAGGGACCTGCACCAGCTCAGACCCCCAGCTCAGAGCCCATCCAGGGACCTGCACCAGCTCAGACCCCCAGCTCAGAGCCCATCCAGGGACCTGCACCAGCTCAGACCCCCAGCTCAGAGCCCATCCAGGGACCTGCACCAGCTCAGAGCCCACCCAGGGATGTGCTCCAGCTCAGACCCCCAGCTCAGAGCCCACCCAGGGGGACCTGCACCAGCTCAGAGCCCACCCAGGGGGACCTGCACCAGCTCAGAGCCCACCCAGGGGGACCTGCACCAGCTCAGGTATGGCTGTTTCAAGCTGCTTGAGCCTGAGGTTGGCAAAAGCCACCGTTCCCATCAATAAGCTCCTGCTTTCCAAGCTCAGGAAAGCCAAACAGAGACGCTGCCCTAACAAGGTCTTTAAGCATCCTCAGCGCTCCCAGCAACTTCCTGCACGACCTTACTTGTCTAATTTCTCTTCTGCATGGACTTTCAGGGCCTGGTAGCGCTGCTCCTCTTGCTTGACCCGGGTTAAATAATCCTGAGCACACTTCTTCAGGGCTTCTTCATTCTGGGGAGGAAATGAGTAAGTTAAAAGTGCCTCTGTCTGTGCTGGGGCTGAGCACAGAGATGCTGCTGTGATTGGGATGAGCATGAATGAAGAAGGGGTTAAATTCACTCAGCTTTTCCCTTGAGCTGGGCTTTCCCAGGACATGCTGCCCTGGAAGCTGCTCTTCCCTTGCTGCAGCCCTGCTTGGGACATGACATCCCACTGCTGGCAGCTCAGGAGGAGCAGTGCTGCTCCCAGCAATGCCTTCCTCTGGCATGGGAAAGGCTCACTGAGGTTGTCTGTCAGAGAGCAGGCAGAGGAAAGGGAGGTAGTGGTCCTCTGAGCAAGGACCAGGCACTTGGAGCAGGGATGGGAGAGCAGCACAGGGTAAAGAAGGGGCAATACTGGCACAGGAACCCTGAGCCCATGGGCTGAGGAGGAGGAAACCAAGGTAAGAACCTTCTTGAAGCCTTCAAGGACACCCTTCAGGTTTTCATATCTCCTGAAGAGATCTGACAGCGACCTCTCCACTGAGTTGAGGTCTGCCAGAGCCTGGTCCTTCTCCATGGTGAGCTGCTGCAGGTTCTTCTGAGATGTCATGGTTGTCCTCTGCTCGTCCTCTGTGGTGGGGGATAAGGAGTGGGGACAGGGGGACTGAGCAGCCAGCTCCCTGCCCCACACACCCAGCTGGGTGATGGCACCTTACCTATCATCTGGGCAATGGTCTTCTCATACTCAGCCACGATTTTCCTAGAAGAAAGGAGGAAAAAAACAAGCTGGTAGGAGGCCAGTTTTTGTGTAGACATGCACTCCCACCTCCATGGCCAGCAAAGCACCCCAGGGACACCCCTTCCCCAGGCCACAGAGGCTCCAGCTGGTCTGTGGATGCTGCAGCTCCCACCATCCCTCCTCTCATTCCATCCCTCCCCTCCCTCCATCCCTCCCCTCCCTCCAGCTGCTCAGGCTGGTGCAGCTAATGGGATTTTATTCCTGCAACAAAAGGCTCAACACAGCTCAAGCACAAAGAGTACATGTGTCTTAACCACCTCCCACCCTGAGGATGCTGAGCTGCATCCTCCCATCAAGGCTCCACTAACCAAGCTCCCAGGGGGAGCAGAGCTCTCAGCACCTCTCTGGGCAGGAGAAGGTGGGAGGAGAAGGCTTGTTACCTCATCTCCAAGACTTCCTGGTGGCTCTCTTCATATTTCTTCTTCCACTCATTGGCTTCAATCTCCTTTGTGATGATCTAGGTCGCAGCAGACAGAGGACCCTTGGGATGTGCTTGGGGTGGTTGTTCCCCCTTTGCTGTCCCACCCCTGTGATGTGTAGGGGACCAGACCCACTCTGGGCAGAGCAGAGCTTACCCTGCTCCCCTCCCACCCCCAGCAGGAGCCAGGACAGGGTCTGGGGAGGGGCAGCCCCAGGGTGAGTGCTGTGTTGGGGGTACCCAGGGATGATGGGGTGCTGGAGGGAGGATGGGGTGCCCAGCTCTTACCTCCTCCCTGATGAGGGTGAGCACAGCTGTCTTCTCAGACTCACTGAGGCAGATGCTGTCCAGGGGACCCTCACTCCGGCTCACACTGGTGAGGGCTGGGGGGGGCTTGTCCATGGAGCACAGCCCAGGGTTGCCCTGGGGGGAATGACCCAGCTGGGATGCTGTATGGGTTTTCCTTTCACCCCACTTGCCCCATTTGGGGTGTTCTGCCCCATTTTATCAGCCTGGGTTCTGGCACCATCCCTCCCTGTGTGCACACACTGACACTTCACATCCAAACCCAGCATCCCAAACCCAGCACCCAAACCCAGCATTCCAAAACCCAGCACCCCAAACCCAGCACCCCAAAACCCAGCACCCCAAAACCCAGCACCCCAAAACCAGCATCCAAGCCTGGTAGAGCCCATACAGGGATTTTAGTGCCCTTTCTGCCCTGGCCTTTCTCCCCAGGGGCTGGGGCTGGGTTTTTGGGCACCCATGGGCTGTCCTGGGGCTTAGCATCCCCATGGGGAGCCCCAGTGAAAGCCCATTTTTGGGAGGAGGAGACCCAGCCCTGAGCAGAGATGTGCTCACAGCTGACATCACTCTGCCCACGTTGGTTTTAATCTAGCTCCAGCCTGGAGGAACTTTGCTGATGGAGAGCAAAGAGGGGAAGGAGGGGTCTGTGAGGGCCCAGGTCATCTGTCCCACATCACCTCCCTGTCAGCTGGAGATGCTGCTGCATCCAAATCACTGCTGGGACATTTGCTGACCACCCCAAACACAGAAAGGAGCTGGTGGGGGAAGCAGGCTGCCCCTCTCCAACCCAGCTCAGCTCCTGCTCCCCTCCCCAAGGCACAGCCCCGCTCATCCCACAGTGTCCCAGCTGTCTGGGAGAGCTCTGAAATCAGAGCTGCTCAGCAGGGCTCCCAGCACCCTCCTGTTTCCATTATGGGTGCTCTTAAGAGGGCTGAAATGTTTGTACCCTCATCGCTTGCTGCCTTCTCCCTCTGGCACCAATGCTGCAGGGATCAAACTGGGGCAGGGGAGGGGGTTAGAACTCAGCCTTGGGACCCAGGTGCCTGGATGCCAGCCCCATCCCATCCCTGGAGGGGTCCCAAAAGCCTCCAGAGAAGCATTCCTTCAGCCAGGAGCTTGCAGCACCGCCTGCTCCTCCTTTCATCAGGCCAGCCCACAGCAGCCATCTCCTTGGGAACCAGCTGCCAGCCCATAAATAGAGCTTTGCTTTGGAGGAGGCAGGCTGCTTTGGCAGTGTTTTGGGAAGGAGAGCTCTGATTGAAGCTCTTTTCTCTCTCTCTCTCTCTGTGCTTTGCCTGGTTCAAGCTTCATCACGCTGCAGGAGCATCCCCCCCCCTCACCCCAGGGTGCAGGTTTGGGTCTGGGCAGCACGACACACATCAGCCCTACATGGTTTTGGCAGCAGCAGCAGCCCCACAGCACCTCCCAAAAGCAGGGGTACACTTCAACACCCACAAGTACCTCCATCCCAAGGGAAAACCCTCTGGCATTGTGGTACTGGGGTGACCCCAGTGTGTCCAGTCTGCCCACACTTCCCCCCCCACCTCCCAGTGCCAAACAAAAGGTTCACTTTGCCTAATGTCCTTGTGGGGCTCAGCACAGTTAAATCTGTCTCAGAGAAGCTGATTCTGCTGATGTTGCTAATCTCATTGTCATCTGCTTGCCACCTCCAACAGCTTTGGCTCCAGGGTGGCTGAGCTGGCACAGGGGCCCCCCCGCAGCAGAGGGCTCTCAGGGCCACTCAAACAGCTCCTCAGGGGCAATTTGGGGGTGCCCCTGTGCAGATGTGCCACTGCCAGGGTGGCTGCAGAGTCAGGGCTTCTTGTATTCATCCCCCTCTGCCCCTTCCTCTGCTGCCAGCTGCCTTCTTGAAAGCAGCCCCTGAGGATGCCCTGTAGAAGGCACGGCCACCAAGGGGTGCACTCGATGAGACACAGCCCCTGTCCCATGGCTGGGCCCTTCCCCACCTCCTTCACCCTCTCCCAAACATTGCAGGTGCTCTCCTTGCCCTCCCATGGCTGCAGCCCCTGCTCCTCACCAGCATCTCTCCCTCCCACGCTGCCAGCATCAGGCACCCACCCAGGGAGGAATCCATCCCCTGCCCTGCTGGGAAATCACCCACACTGCTATCAAGTCCCTGTGTGGGCTTGCCAAGGATTTTTAACTCCCAGAGAAACTCACTTGCAGCCTTTCCTGCATCCCTCCCCCTCTGCTCCCTGGCCCCCCAGCCCTCTGCATGGTGGGGCAAGGGGATGGCAGAGCACCCACCCCCCCAGCCTCCCTGCAGATGAGGGGGGAGGAAGCAAGAGGCACTCACAGGGAAGATGCCAGACCCATCCTTTTCCATCTGCTTGGTGTTCTCCTTCTCAAAGCCTAAAGATAAGGAAAGACAACCTCTTAGCTACCTGGAAACCAGAGCCTGGTGGGACACCCAGATTTGCTGGGACACAGAAGGGGTACCCCTGGGTTTCTACATCCCCTGAGCCTCCCCTCCCAAAGGCTCCTTTGCCCTTGCAGGAAGGATGCATCCTGTATCCCTACCCCTCGGTTTCCATCCCTGGCAGCCGGGACTCATCCTGCTCCTCTGCCTTGCTCATCCCACACTCCAAACCAACACTCCCCTCTGGTGGCAAAGCCATCCCGTGTCCCCACAGCACCCACTGCTCCCAGCCACTGCCAGCACCGCAGCGGGCTCGGAGGAGGAGGAGGAGGAGGAAGGGAGGATGCACAGGCAGGATGCACCCCTGGGGTGCAGCCCAGCTGACATGGGACACTCCAAACAGCACAAGCCTCAGCCCACACCAGCTGGGTCCTGCACCCTCGGTAGGAGCTGCCCCATGGCCCCTGTTGTCCTTATCAGAAGGGTCCCCCCTCCCCTCCCCAACCCATTTATCTCCATGGCTGCTTGCCACAGCTCACAGCACTGATGCTGAGCCCCAGCAGCCCTGCCCAGCCCTCCGAGGGCAGCAGCAATAAATAAACCCCCCCAGGCTCTTGGCTGAGGATTGAATTCTTCCTCCCTTGGGAGATAAAGGGCTGGTTTCCTCTCCTGAGAGCCAGCAGCCCAGCACAGAGCTCAGGAGGGATGATTAACGGGGAGAGCTGCAAACCCTCCTGGTTCACACCTATAATTTTGCTATTGATTAAGTGTCCCATTGTCTGGCTGTTAATTATCTTGTAATGGATTGGCCAGGGGGGTTAATTGCATTGGAGATGGGCAGTGAAACACCAGCAGGAGCTTCTGCAGGGACACAGATGGAGATCTCCATCATCCACAGCCCTTCTGCTGGGGCACGGAGTCACAGAATCACAGGGGTGGGAAGGGACCTCCAGAGCCCATCAATCCAACCCCCTGCCAAAGCAGGGTCCCTAGGACAGGGCACACAGGTCCAGATGGGGCTGGAATCTCTCCAGAGAAGGAGACTCCACACCCCCTGGGCAGCCTGTCCCAGGGCTCCCTCATCCTCACTGGGGAAAAGTTCTGCTGCATATTGCTGCAGAGCTCCCTGTGCTCCAACTTCAGGCCATCACCCCTTGTCCTGTCCCCACAGACACTGAAAAGGGGCTGACCATTTCCCCCTGCATCCCATACTTAAGATATTGATAAACATTAATCAGGTCCCCCCTTAGTCTTCTTCTCTCCAGGCTGAACAGCCCCAGCTCACTCAGCCTTTCCTCACAGGGGAGATGCTCCAGGCCCTTCATCATCCCCGTAGCCTCCTCTGGACTCTCTCCAGGAGATCCCTGTCTGTTTGATCCCAGGGAGCCCAGAATTGGACACAACACTCCAGGTGAGGCCTGAGCAGGGCAGAGCAGAGTCCCAGCAGCTCTGAGCACCCCACAACCCAGGAGATGCAGAGCACAGATTGAGAGCATCCCAGCAGAAGGGACTGTGATTGCCCCTTGGCTCTGCTGTCCATGAGCACTGGTTTTGGGAAGGCACTGGGAGCACAGCACAAGCTGTAGGCAGGGAGCCTGGCCACCCTGAGCCACATCTCACAGTGCCACATGGGCTGAGTGCTTCATCCTGAGGGTCTAAAGAAACACAGCCCAACACCATGATATTTCCTGTAATGAGCAACTGGAGGTTTCATTAAACTTGGGGCAGCCAATAAACTGTGAGGATGCTGCATCACCTCAAGGGTGCCAGAGCTGGGAGAGCTTTGCCTGGGTGCACACATGGTGTGTCTCTAGAGCCAGAGGCAGCCAGGATGCTCCTTACCTGCCTCCAAGCCATGCTCCAGCACAGCCAGGATGCTCCTTACCTGTCTCCAAGCCATGCTCCACCACAGCCAGGATGCTCCTTACCTGTCTCCAAGCCATGCTCCACCACAGCCAGGATGCTCCTTACCTGTCTCCAAGCCATGCTCCACCACAGCCAGGATGCTCCTTACCTGTCTCCAAGCCATGCTCCACCACAGCCAGGATGCTCCTCACCTGCCTCCAAGCCATGCTCCACCACAGCCAGGATGCTCCTTACCTGTCTCCAAGCCATGCTCCAGCACAGCCAGGATGCTCCTTACCTGTCTCCAAGCCATGCTCCAGCACAGCCAGGATGCTCCTTACCTGTCTCCAAGCCATGCTCCACCACAGCCAGGATGCTCCTCACCTGCCTCCAAGCCATGCTCCACCACAGCCAGGATGCTCCTTACCTGTCTCCAAGCCATGCTTCACTGCTGGCACAGGAACATTGGAGCACTCAAAGTACTCCAGGTCATCTTCTGGCTCCCCCTTCTTCTCCAGCCCAGCTGGTTTCAACGTGGAGGTGGTGGAGGCCAGCTTCTCCTCATCAGTGGCATGTCCATCCCGATTTGCAATCCCATCTGGGATTTCTGAGATCAAGGCTCCTTCATCCTGTGGGATCAAGGCATGAGGTTAAGCAGGGCTGAGCTAATCCCTATGGATCAGGCAACCAGCCTGCCTGGACAGCCCATGGAAAGCATAGGAAGCTTAGCATCCACCAACAAGCTGCTCCCCACTGGCTCCCTGGTGGGTTCCAGCAGAAGGAAACACACGATGCTGGGGACAGAAAGGGATTACCAAGTAAATTCCATTAACCCAACCACAGAGCTTGGTGCTTTGCCCTGGTCCATGCTGAGATACAGCATGCCACATAACCAACCATGCTGCAAACAGCGTTTCCAGGCCAGGAACCCCCCCTAGCAAGGGCCAGGCTGACCTGGGTGAGCCCCAAGCACAGCTCTCCCCACTCCCATCCCACCAGAAACTGCCTGTGGGGAAGATGCTCATCCTACAGGAGCTGCTGCCTTTGGGGAAACACCCTGCCAGGGCTGTAGCCACACTGAGCCACTACCCATGCTGCCACCCAAGCATCCCTGTGCCCAGCCAGCAGCTCCCCAGGCTCACATCCCACCTACCTGGGCACAGATATCCAGGGCCAGGGGTTGTGTCTCGTATTGCTTCACCTTGCAGCCACTCCTGCAGAGGAGAGAGAAGCAGGCAGGTGAGGCAGGGGGTCTTGGAGGAGGGGGTGGGGGTCTGCATGGGGAGGATGCTGGGGGCACGTGCGAGACAGCCCAAGCAAGGGGGAGGCAGCCCCAGCACTAGCATTGCACCCTGCCACATGCCAGCAGCCCCACTCACCGGTGAGAGATCAAGGCAGAGAATGTTCTGGAACCACCAGGAGGAACAAGGGGACAAAAAGAAAACCAACACCACTCCCCCTACACACACACACATGACCACAAAGCAGATTGGGTTGGTCTCAGATGTGTTTATTCCTGTCAAGGGTATGGAGCAGAGAAAGGACCCCGAGGTGCTGATGGAGACAGAGGCAGCTGCCAGCAAGGAACAGCTGCCCTCACTGCACCCTGGCCTTGTGCATCCAGCATGATGGTGTCCTGAGGGGTGTGTGCCCACGAGGTTGCTGCAGGAACTGTGTCCGGGCTGTCTCATGCCCATCCCCATGGCTGGAGGCTTGTCTGGGGCATCTCCACAGCATCCACGTGTGTCCTGCTCCAGTGAGAGGGATCAGAGTGCTCTGCTTCACCCACAGGACAGCACCAGGGCAGTGATCCATGCCTTGTCCACTCCCCCTGGCCACATCCAGATGCTGTCCCGAGGAGGAGGGTCTTGTGGAGGGGAGGAGGTTCAGCTCAGGATGGTCCCATGGCTGGATGCTCTCCAGAGAGGCAGCTCTCCCAGGCACCATCCTGGGGCTTGGCTGTGCAGGACCCCAAGGCTCAGCTGCACCCTGATACTCCAGCATCAGCATCTTCCCTCAGCCCACCAAGGGTACACCAGGGAGGGGGTCTCCACCACCAGACTCTGTGCTGGGGACTTGAGCAGGTTTAAAGAATGACCCCCCCCAGCTGCCCCAGGCTCCCTGTCCCACCTCACACACGTGTGTCAGCAGAGCACAGTGAGCAGAGCACACACACACCCCAAGGCCAGACTGATCCATCACTCCTGAATGCCAAACCACAGCTCACCAGGTCCTTCCCCACCCCTCCACCCTGCCCCATCTCCTGGGGTTGGTGTCACCATTTGGTAACTGGTTTGCTCTCCCCCATCACAACCAGCTCTGGAATTGGAGGGCATGTGGAAAGGGGAGAGGGCAGCCAAGGCAGACACCCCAGCTCTGCCCCACAGCCAGGGCACACACAGCCACCCACACATGGGTCACCCACGCTTAGAGCTGGACAGACCCAACCTTGGGTGGGTCTGCAGACCCACCAGGTCCTGCATGGAGACAGAGACCCCCTGTCTGAAATCATGCTGCTAAAAAGCAGCTCAGTCCTCAGCAGAGGCACTTGAGGCTGGTGCTGACTCTGGCTGGCAGCACCCAGCAGACAAGAAGGATGTTGGGATGGATGGTGGAAGATCAGGAGCTGAGCCCAGCTCACACAGGATGGAGCCCAGAGCATCCAGAGCTCTGAGCATCCCTGGGAGACTAAGCAGGGGTCACCCAGTCACCCCTGTGGGATGGAAGCACAGGGCAGCAGCATGCCTGGGGACACAGCACAGTGTTTCACCAGTGTCCTGCTGTGGGGCTGCTTGTGCTGGGGGTACAGCACAGCTCTGCTGGGGCAGCGAAGGGGGGCTGCTTTACTCAGGCTGGGCTCTGTACCCCCATCCAGGATCCCCCAGAGCAGCTCCTTTGAGCACAGAAAGGATGCTTCAGGGGACAGCCACAAGCAAATCAGCTCCAGCAGCCACCAAAGTCTGAAGAGAGACTTGTCTGGAGCCAGCTGCCAGGGGCAAAGCTCCCATGAGACTGAGGAGACAGCCCCCAAGTCCCTCACACACACCTCCCCAACGCTTTCCAGCTGCCTCCAGGGTGGTTTTGCACAGGAAGGGATAAGAAACACCCTCATTCCCTCCTTTTCAACCCTAAAATCCCCCCATCTTTGCAGGGACACAAACCAGACAGCAGAGAGCAGGAGTCAGAGGGAAAGAAGGAGCAGGCATGCTGTGGAGACGAGTGGGGCCAGCCCACACCCAGAGAGAGAGAGAGAGAGATGGAGAGAAGAAAACCAGCAAAGGAAAAGGAAGAATAAATAGAGAAGAGAGTACTTACAACAGAAAACAGAGAAATCTCACTTGTTCAGTGGTCCTGATGCCCCAAAGCATGGACAGGGAGAGAGACAGACAGATGGAGAGAAGAAGAGCGTGTGAAAGACCTGGGTGTTAACTCTCCTCTGGAGAAGCCCACGCTCTGCCTTTGTGGAAGGAGCACACAGGTAAAGGATGCTCCCACTGGGCATTCCCTATTTGGGGTGGTGGGATGAGATTCAACTGTAGATCCTGCTGCTGGGGCAGGTTGAGTGCCTGGAGAAGCCGGCGCTGCTCTAAGGTGATGGGGAGGGAACCCAAACGGGAGGTTCCCCTCCAGCACTCAGGAATGCCAACTCTTAGAAAGCACCAACACCCTACAAAGTCTTTCCAGGTGAAAAAAAACACCCCAAGGTGCCCTTGCTTTTGCCCAAAAGGTTTTTACCTGCCCTCTCTGTACAAACCCACAGAGCAGCAGCTTGTTCTGGTTTCACTGTCAACCCAGCCCCAAAGCCCCCTGTGCTCCTAAAACTTCCCCTTCTAAGCACCTCACTAGTTCAGTGAGGGACAAGAAGCATCCTACCATCCACACAGTACCAACAGCTGCTTGTTTAACCTCTGCTCTCTTAAAAAGGAAACACAAAACACCCCAGCAGCATCCAATTCCCCCAGGAGATGCTCAACCCCTCCACGCTCAGCAAACCCAGGCTGACACCTCCAGTTTAGGTTTGCCCTGACTCCACGACCCCACAGCACCAGCACCTCGACCCTCACCCCCCCACACTTCAAGCTGGAGCCCCCAAAGGGGTTTCCAAAGAGAGAGAAATCCAAAAGAGGGATTTCCTGCAGTGCAAGTCCTGATCAGCCCTCCCTGCTCCATCTGGGACTCTGGAGCATCAGCGCTGCTCCAGGGTACCCATCCCTCTCCTCCCATCCACTGTGGAGCGTGGTAGGGATAGAGGAGCTGCTCCTCCACCAGGACAAGGGGTGGACACAACTGGGGTGGGCAGAGGCACTGAGGATGCACCGTGGTATTTTGGGATCGCTCAGGGGGAAGGAGGGGGGTGGATGCTGGCTGTGCACAGCAGCACTCACGTTATCAGGCGTGACTTGGGCTTCTTCGGGGACTCTCTGCTTTTGGTGAGACCATCTGGCACCTCCAGAGCCTGAGACTCCAGGATTTCATTGAGGCTGTTATCAGCAGCTGGGCAGGAACCGGTGGTGGAGCTGCTGAGGGTCTTGGTGGGCTTGAAGGGATCCAGGGAGTCCAAGTTTTCAAGGTCAAACTGGTAAGAGCCCTTGGGGAGAGTGGGTGAGTTTTGCAGGGCTGAGCTGGCTCCAAAGGGGTTCACATTTGGGCTGTCCCAGTGTGTGGAACCCAGTTTGGGGGAGCCCCATGGGGGTGGTGGCTCTGTGGGACCCCTCTCTGTGTTCTCAGCTGTTTTCTTGGGGGACTCTCGGTGCCTCTTGGGTGTCAGCTTGCTGGCTGGGATCCTGCTGCCTTTCCTGGGAACAGCTCTCCTGGCTTCCACGCTCTCTCCCACCTCTGGAAAATCACCCTCAGGTTTCAGGACCTGCCTTTTGGGTTCGGGGGTCAGGTCCCCCTCCAGCTCACCGGGGCTGCTGCTGGGCTGGGGGAGGCAGCGTGGGGATGCTGGGGGGGATCTCTGCAGCTGGCAGCCCCCTGTGGCAAAGATGTTTATGCTCTCATCAGGGTCAAATCCATAGGATGCTTGGGGCACTGGGGTCTCCTCTGTGGTTTCTTCTGTTCCCCCCACCAGTGAAGGTGATTTCCCTCTCCAGCTGGGTGAGCACTGCTGGGACAGAGCATCAGCCTCGGGCTCCACCAGCCCTGTACTGGTTTTTGCTGGGTCCTCTCCCAACATGACCTGCTCCTGGCTGGCTCTGCCCTCATGGGGCTCCAGGGCTGGCTCTGCAGAGGGCACAGTGGGACAGCCAGCATCAGTCCCAGTCCCCAGGGTGGCTGGAGGGTGCTTTTCAGCCAGTGGCTGTGTCAGGGACAAGTCTTCAGGGTTGGTTTCCTCTTCAGCATCCAAGCTGCCTTTGGGGGCTCCAATCTCTGGTTGAGCCTCATCTTTGGGGTGCTCCCCTGGCGAGCTGCCCTGGTGGGCTTCCCCTACCAGCAGGTCACCATGGCCATGGGGCTCTGAAGAGATAAAAGGAGATGGTTAAACCCCACACACACACCAGCCTGCCACATACCCCCATCCAGAGGGGCTCCTCTCCCCTCCTCACTCCTGCTCTGGGGGTCAGATTTTACAGGGGGTGCACAGCCCCCAAAGCTCAGCCTCCTCACCCACCCCAAATGACTGCAAAGCCTTGGGCTTCTAGAACTTTCTGTTAAGCTTCTAGAACTTTCTGTTAAGGCCAAAGCCCAGGAACACAGCAGAGGAAGCATCTGTAACTCCACAGGCAGAGCCTGAGCCCCATTGGGGTCTGCACCACACTGGCAGACCTACCAGCATCCCCAGTGGTGCCTTCCCTCTCCCCACAGCCTGCTCCCACCCAGGGGGGCTTGGCCCAGCCCGATGGGCTCCCAGCCTGGGAGCAACCACAGTGGGAATGGCAGCAGCAGGGAGTCTCTGCTTGCCTGGGCAGAGAGTTAGGTGCTACCAAGAGCTACTTAGGGCAGGATGATGTGAGAAGACACCATGAAAGGTGGTTAAGGGGACCCCCAGGGGAGTGGGAATGGGATGCAGAGGGCAGCTCCCTGATGCAAACTGCTCCCCAGAGCTCAGCTGCTGCTCCCTGAGGTGTGAGGGTGGGTTTGGCAGGACTTCACCCCCCACCCTTGACACCCCTTGCCCTCCCATGGAGATGCCCAAAGTGGGTCCCCTGTGGAGAAGGAGCTCCAGACACAGCACCCACCTGCAGTCCCTGCCCTTGCTCAGCATCACTGTGTCAACACAAGGAGCCAAAGCAGCAGGAGAGGAAACACCCTGGGCAGGAGGGGAGGGGGGCACAGGGGAGCAGTGAGACCCCCCCCTTCAAAGAGCAGTTTCAGTCCTGCCAGGCTCAGCACACCCCTGTCAGGAGTCCCTTAACCACAAATCCTGCTCCATGACTTAATCACTGCTACTCCAATCCCTGCCCCAAAATCCTTTCACTGTTCTAATCTCTTCTTTGCTCTCAGGGGATGGGGAAGCTCCTTCCCTACCGAGCATCCTGAAAGCAACACCCACCCTGCACCCAGAGCCAGGATCTCAGCACAGAGGGACAACACCCAGTGCCACCTTCACCCAGCACCTCTTTCTCCTGCATCTCAACCAGGGGGGACTGCACAGACCCCTTGGGATAAGGCAGAATGGGATGCTCCTGAGAAATCAAGCCCAGGAAGGAAGGGGGGGTGTGTATGGGGGAAGATGCTTTAAGGTTTAGTTTTTAGGTCTCATGATCCTGTTCTGATTTCTTTGACAATATATTAATTTTTATAAATCAATATTAAATAGTAAGATCTCTATAAACTAATATTATATATAAATTAATATTAAATAGTAAGATCTCTATAAACTAATATTATATATTAATATTAAATAGTAAGATCTAATCCGTATTAATATTGCCATATTAATATTAAAATAAGACTTAATTATTAATTATTAAATTACTTCATCATTATTAATTATAATAATTTAAACGGCATTATATTAATACAATAAAATTAAATAATTATTTAATATTAATAGAGATAAATTAATATTAAATAGTAAATCTATATAAACTAATATTATATAAAAATTTATATTAAATAGTAATATCTAATCTGTATTAATATTGTCATATTAATATTAAAATAAGACTTAAAAATTATTAATTATTAAATTACTTCATCGTTATTAGTTATAATAATTTAAATGACATATATTAATACCATAAAATTAAATAATTATTATTTAATATTAATATTTGTTAAATAACGAGTATTACTATAATAATTATCTATGAATTACATTAATAGATTAAGATCTATTAAGATAGTAATATTAATTACATAAATTAACTAAACCCCATATAGATAAATAAAATAAAAATATTAGTTTTAATAATTTTAAATTTGTTAAATTAAATGAATAAATAAATTGAATAAACTGCCCACAACAGTCACTGCTCCCAGCCCTTAGCTCAGCCCACAAGCCTTTCATGACACCTCTTTTCCCTGCCTGGGGTGACAGAGTGGCTTTGAGGGCGACACCAAACCCCCAGCCAGGGTCACCCCACCACACCAGGCAAACAACCAGCCCCAGACCCCAAGCTGGCACCCCTGACTCAGCTGCTGGTTCCTGAGGGGTGGGGATGGCTCACAATGGATCCCTAGGCCACTAAAAGCCATGGGAATGAATCATGAGGTGCTCCCTGACACTGCCAAAACCCAGAGCTCCCTCCCACTGCAGAATTGCTCCTTCCACTGAGAGCCTGCCCCAGAAAACACATCAGCACACACCAACCCAGTGGGAACGTACTTGAAGTGCAGCCAGAAGCCACTCAAGAGGCAGGCCCTGCCAGGCCTCGCCATCATTAGGGAACTCAAGAGGCAGGCCCTGCCAGGCCTCGCCATCATTAGGGAGCTCGCTGCGCTGCTCAGGCCCTTCCATCCTCACCCAGGCTGCCCTGAAGAGAAGGCCAGGCTTCAAAGCCAAGGCAAAAGGCACCTTTTAAATGCATTTCCCATTCCCACCGGAAGGTTTTGCAGCTGCTGGTCTCACAGACAGGAGCCCAGCCCGGTTTCTAACCCAGGCAGCTCTTAATTACTTCTGCAATAACGAGCAGCCGGCACGCAAACCCGCCTCTCCTGGCTGTGGCTGTCTGCAGGGTGGGGAGAGAAGGGTTGGTGCGTGCCACCAGCCCTCACAACCCCCATTTCTTCACAAAAATGAGAACCAACAACCCTCCCAGTTCACCCAGTTCCCTATTTCACTTGTTTCCCGTGGCCTGAGGCAGCTCAGCTCCTCTGCTCCCCTCTGCCTGCTGGCACAGCCCAGCCCAGCCAGTCTGAGAAGCTGAGCAACTGGAATATACTGGGATGGTGCTGGTGAAGGTGCTGCTTTCTGAAGTAGGACCATCCCCTCCTGTGAGCTCGGTGGGGTTTTTCCCCCCTCTCCAGGGAGGCCCCAGGGATGGGACAGGTATTTAATCACTTGTCTGAGTTGCCACCACCCTCCACGTCCAAGCAACAGCTCTGAGGAGGCAGGAGGAAGGGGTGAGAGCTTGGGGGTTAGGGGGAGCCTGCCCACCTCTGCCACAAGAGCCCCTCTCTGCACCCCAAAACATGCACACGACACCCTGGGGTCCCTGTTTTTGGCTTGTGCTGAGTTATTCACCCTCCCCAGGGGACCACCACAGCTTCAGGGACCGAGGCCACGTCAGGGTGAGTTCCCATCAGTGCTGTACAGAGGAGCCAACACCCCCAGATCAATTAATTCCACTGCTGGGATGAAGAGTGTGATGGTTCATGGGGCAGAGCCCTCCCTGCAGGGACCTGCTGGGGACCATGGGTGCTCCCAGGGCACCATCCAGCTGCTTCCCACAGGGATGGGGAGAGAGTCCTTGCTGATGAGAGCAGGCAAACCACCCCCCACATCCATATCCCTCCTGTGAAACAGCCCCAGAGGCGATGGCATCCCTCTGGGATGCATCCCACACACATCTCCTGCCCAGCAAGGGCTGGGGGAAGCAGCCTGGCTCTGGATCCCACCCCCCCTCAACCAGCTCCAGCCAGGCAGCTGCGTGTGGAGGGAGGAACCACATTTCCTCTGCCTCCAATGCAGCCTCCCACCAGCTGCCAAACATGGGAAGCGTGTGTTCCTGCAGGAACAACCACACAGGATGCAGGAACCAGCGACCCAAGGGCTTTGTGATGCTGGGGAAGAGCCAAGGTCTGCCCAGCATCTCCCTCCGCCTGCCTGGGTACCAGCATCCTGATGGCATCGGTGCGGCACTGCCTGCTCCCCAGGGAGCCCTTCCCAAGCCCAGCGAGCTGAGCTGAGCTGCCTGCAGCTCTCCCTCTTCCTCCACAGCCTCTGTGTGCCCTGACATCCCGAAGGGAGCCCCAGCTCCCCGCCGCCCCCGGGCAGGCACGCTGGAGAGCTGCCGCGCCGGCTCAGCACTGCCTCCACTCACGCCTCCTGCCAGGGAAACCAGCCTCCAGCAGCAGGCAGAGCCTCCCTGGGTGTCTCACTGCCCTCCCCCTCCCCCTTTTGGGGATGCAGCTCTGCTGAACACCCCAAAAAACCCCAGGACAAGGCAGACAGGTTCACAGAATCCCAGACTGGGCTGGGTTGGAAGGGACCCCAAGGATCACAGAGCTCCAACCCCCTGCCACAGGCAGGGCCACCAACCTCCAGGCCTGGAGCTACACAAGGTTGCCCAGGGCCCCATCCAACCTGGCCTTGAACACCCCCAGGGATGGGGCACCCACCCCCTCTCTGGGCAGCCCCTTCCAGCCCCTCACCACTCTCTCTGCAAAGAACTTCCCCCTAATCTCTCCTCTCCCCCTTCCCTCCTCCAGCTTCACTCCATCCCCCTTGTCCTGCCAGTCTCTGCCCTTTAACAAGCTGATTCCCCTCCTGTTCCTCTGCTCCCTTCAGGCACTGGGAGGCTGCAATGAGGTCCCCCCACAGCCTTCTCTTCTCCAGGCTGACCCAGCCCAGCTCCCTCAGCCTCTCTCCATAGGGGAGCTGCTCCAGCCCTCTGAGCATCCTCATGGCTCCTCTGAGCCCTCTCTTCACCCACCAGAACAGCCTCCCACCCAGGGAGAGAGGAGAGAGGCGAGGGGGCTCTCCACAGCCAAGCACAGGATGCCTGGCTGGGTGCTTTCAGCTGGGGCTCAGCTTCCTCCTTTCTGTTGCTGTTGTAACGGGCACCCATCTATTTTTAGCCCTTTGCTGTGCAGAATCAGCACAGCAGCAGCACGGTGCTGCCATGAACGGGCCGGGAAACACACGTGCTCAGCGCCAGGGTAACTGAAGCAAAAGCTCAACCAGCCCCTTCCCATCCGGGTTTGTTGCTCCTGCTCATTTCCTTGCCCAGGAAAATCTCCTTCTGGGGGATGAGTGATGAGAACAGGACGGAATCACAGCCTCTGCTGCCAGATAAAATGAGAGAAACGATGAGATGAACCTTTGGAGCCAGCTTAAATGGGCATAAAGCCTGACAGCAGCCCCCTCCCCATGGGGGGGTGATGGGATCAGCTGAATTTCTGTCTCTGAGAACAAGGTTTAAGGCAGCCAGGCATCTCCAGGAGAGGCTGTGCCTGCCCAAATGTTCCTCCCCCTTTTAAAGAGGGGAATCAACATTTTAAAAGGGTAGATAATGGCAGGACAAGGGGGATGGAGTGAAGCTGGAGGAGGGAAGGGGGAGAGGAGATATTAGGGGGAAGTTCTGTGCAGAGAGAGTGGTGAGGGGCTGGAAGGGGCTGCCCAGAGAGGGGGTGGGTGCCCCATCCCTGGGGGTGTTCAAGGCCAGGTTGGATGGGGCCCTGGGCAACCTTGTGTAGCTCCAGGCCTGGAGGTTGGTGGCCCTGCCTGTGGCAGGGGGTTGGAGCTCTGTGATCCTTGGGGTCCCTTCCAACCCAGCCCAGTCTGGGATTCTATGAATGCCTGCCCACAGGCTGGGGGTTTCTCCTACTGCCCCCTCCACATGACAGAGCAGCAGTTTCAGTGCTGCTGAGCAGCCACACCACTGGGCTGCTTCCCAATCTCAGCATCCATCACTGCTGCTGCTCCGGAGCAGATGGAAGGGTCCAACGCTGCTGCGAAGCATCATCATGAAGATGAGGGCTTAACATATAGATTACAGTGATTTAGCACCACAGGATGCCTCCTGAGCACTGCAATCCCTCCACTGAGCCCAGGTAATCCCTGCCCACCCCCCTTTTCAGAGGATGAGGGGATGGAGCCGAAGCTCCAGGAGGGATGGAGCTGGGCACAGTCACACCCATGGGTTTGGCCCTGCTGCCTCTGACATCCAGCTCTCCAGCAGCCAGCATGGAAAAAACAGCTTTGACCAGAGATCATCCCAGCAGCCTCACAACACTGAGGCTGTTGTGTTGCAGGGAGCAGCCAGCTCCCTCACTGCCGTGCCAGGCTGGCCACGAGGAACTGCTCGTCCCAGGATGGAGGGGCACAGGCACATTTTGGGGTCTTAGGCAACATGCTCCCTGAGAAGCTTTGGTAGAAATGATCCTCATGCCTGCTAGGAAAGCCTTTACCTTCCCTCTCCCCCTCCATGGGCATTATCCCCCAAATTAAAGATGCCTCTATCAACCCTCCTTAAAAAAGGGAAGGATTATTCCAAGATTATGATGATTCCTGGCAGCACAAGATGAGTGCTTCCTCCTCTCCAAGCCTGTGTGTCCCACAGGGATAGATAATGGGTGCCCAAACCCATCCCAACAGTGAAACCACCAGAAGAGGACAGCCACAGCACCCTGTCACTGCCGAGGTGACACAGCCACGTGCTCCAATGTCAGCGACCAGCCCACTGCTGCAGTGTCACAGTGTCACAAGTCCTGTACCACGCACCCAGCAGCAACAAGTGAGGGCAGAGGATGCTCAGGGCAGCTCCCCCAGGACCCCCCACCCTCTCCCCACACCCCAGAGGGGCTGCCTTCTTGCAGACACCCCCGTGGGCTCACAAATGCCCTGATACTGCCCAGTCCCAGAGGACAGGGCAGGTCTCATCCCTGCCCTCATCACCTCCAGCAAAGGTCCCAGAGCATTGAAACCACCTCCCAGTTCTGGGGGTGCCCAGAAGGCCAAGGGTTAATGGGGAGCAGCACTCAGAGGAGCAACAGCCAGTGAGGGATGCAAAGACAAACCAGCAACAGCACAGGATGCTGCTGGCAAAGGAACCCCGCTGTTTTCAGCAGATCCCTCCCAATCTCTCCAGAAATGGAGTTTAACAGCATCAGGCTTCTGGATCTTCAACAGCAGCCAGCCAGCAAAGACACCCAGCTGCTAACTCTGGGGGAGAGACCCCCACAATGAAACCTCCATGGGACAGATACCCAGGACCACCTCAGCTCCTGCACCAGAGCCAAGGGTGAGCGGGGAGGGGGGCTGTGACTGGCAGGCATGAAACAGCATGGTGACCATTTGGGGCATGAGCCAAGGGTGGGGGGGACAAACAGACCCTTGTAAACCCACACTGCAGCCCCCTCACCTCCAAAGCATCACAAGAAGAGGACAGCCCTGAGCATACAGCCCCGAGTCCTGGCATTTGAACCATCCAAGCCCCAAAACAAATATGTAGGAGGCATTATTCAAAGCAAGTGCCTTCTCCTCCTTGACCCCACCCTGCCTTTCCTCCTCTGGAGCAGAGAGCTGGAAAGCAGGAGGTGCATGCTGGCTCTTTACCTTGGATCTTGGGCTCAGGCTCTGGCAGTCCCAGCGATGGCTCACAGAACTCCTTGAGGGGGGAGCGGGTGGGCGTTTCTGCTTCGGGGGTCTCAAAATTACCTTCGGAGTCCGAGCTGCCGAGGAGGGGGGGGAAAAGAGTGAGGAATTACCGCTTTCAAGGCTAGCTCTGAAATCCTCCACACTGCCTACACATCCAGCCAGACCGGCTCCTGAGCCGGGTGGCCGTGGGCATCCTGCGGCGGCTGCTCTCTCCTGTCCAGCGGGACACGCTAGCAAACGGAAAAGGGAGAGAGCAGGTGAAACAACAGCGGGAGCATCCCCCTCCCACCACCCCGCCCCCGCCCCGCCAACCCCTCCCACCCCCGCATGTCCCCATCCTCCTCTCGCAGGGATCGCTTCTGTCAGGTCTTGCCCGAGCGGACACCACCGACCTTCAAGGGCGCGGCAGCTCCCAAACATCGGCATCCCCCCCCACACCAAACACACACACTGCTGGCATCCCCTCCCCACACTGCCAGCATCCCCCACACACACCCCCCCCACCGGCATACTACCTCCCTACACCCCGCCGGCATCCCCTCCCCACACTCCACCGGCATCCCCCATATACACCCCGCCGGCATCCCCTCCCCACACTCCACCGGCATCCCCTCCCCACACTCCACCGGCATCCCCTCCCCACAAACACACACACTGCCGGCATCCCCTCCCCACACTGCCAGCATCCACACACACACACCCCCCACCAGCATCCCACCCCCCTACACTCCGCCGGCATCCCCCATATACACCCCACCGGCATCCCCTCCCCACCCCGCCAGCATCCCACCCCCCACACACACACCCCGCCGGCATCCTACCCCCTACACCCCGCCGGCATCCCCTCCCCAGACCACCGGCATCCCACCCCCTAAACCCCATCGGCATCCCCTCCCCACACTGCCAGCATCCCCCCATACACACCCCGCCGGCATCCCACACACACCCCATCGGCATCCCCCCCCACACACACCCCGCCAGCATCCCACCCCCCCACCCCTCCGGCACCCCCTCGATGCTGCTGCTGCTGCTGCTGCTGCCGGGTGCCCGCAGCACCTCCCCGCAGAGCAGCACCCAGCTCCGCCGGGCAGCCCCAGCCAGCGCGACGGCTCGGCCGCATCCTGTGCCCCCCCCCCCCCCGCCCCGCTCCTTCCCTCCCCTCCCCTCCCGCGGTGCAGGCTGCGGACCCCCCTTCCCCTCCCCAGGCAGCCAAGCTGATGGCAGGCAGCGAGCGGGCAGCGCGGGGCGGAGGGGTCGGGGGAGGAGGATGATGATGATGATGATGAAGGGGAACACGACCGGGCATGCCCATCCCTGCGTGTGTCCCCGGGCCCCGAGGTGGGGGACGGGGGTCACTTGCCTGAAGCCGAGGGCTGTACCCTCCGCTGCCGAATCCTCCTCCTCCTCCGCCCCTCCGGTTTCCCCTTCGGGGCCGCTGCTTCCCCGGACCGCCGACCAGGTCCACCGAGCCCACTGCACCGGCGAGAGGATCTGCCAGGCACTGAACGCCATGGGCCCTTCCGGAGCTCAGCTCCCCGCCGCTCCCCGCCGGGCTCACTGCAGCCGCGCCGCCCCCATCGCCGCCAAGGGCCTCCCCCGGACCGTACTACTCGGCGGCAGGGAGAGCGCCCGCCCCCGCCGCCCCCCGACCGGGAGGGACCGGCCCGCGGTAGCTCACCCCCCCCTCTCCCCACTCCCCACCCCACCGCTCCCTCCCTCCCGCCGGGGAGTGATGGGATGCGGGGGGGGGAAGGGATGCGGGGTGGGATGCGGGACAGCGCTGCCGAGCCCCCGCCCCGGCCGGTTGGGTGATGACAGGCTGCGCTGCGCCCCTCCCTCGCTCTCCTCCTTCCTTCCCCACGCAAACTCCCAAATCTAGCTCAATTCTGCCCAAACGCGGGCATCCCCTGCGCATGGGCTCCAACCCTGAAGCCGCTGCCACATCCCCCACCCAGCCCCAGCCCCACTCCGTGCCACAAGAAACCCCCGCGGCAGGAGGGCGGGGAGGTGGGGGGGGGCTGTGAAACCAGATCTGCCCCCACCCCAGATTTATCCCGCGTTGATCTGGGCTGCACCTGTGCTGTAACACAGCCGGCAGGACCGCGGATTCCCTCCACTCATCCTCTCTTACCCACCCCACCCTCCCACGCTGGAGCCTGCAGCCCCCAGGGAAGCCTTTTTCCCGAGGTGGGTGGAGGGGTTGGGGGCTGCCCAAAGCCAGACAAGGCAGATCCCTCCCAGGGCTTAGGAGCAGAGGGCAGGGAAACACCTGCCCCTTCCATTTTTCCAAGGAAACACCGACTTCCACAGCCCTGGCTGATGCTATATCCTTCCGTGGCAGCCAGTTTCTTTATTTATTAAACTATTGTTGTTTAAAAATAACAGCAAAGGCTCCCTGCAGATATATACACTCCCAGGCTGGCCTCCTTTGGGGATCTGCCCCCTAATGAGGGCTCCTGCTCCCAAATTCAATACCCTTGGTAGGGAGAGGAGCATAACACCGCTGGTTGAAGGGCTGTGAGGAATGTCCAGGGCTTTGGCAGCAGATCTGTTACAGTCAAAGGCATTACTGGCTCTAGACAGTTGCTGCTGCAGAGCCCACAGCTCCCCAGAACCCCCACCCTGAGCTGATTCACTCCCCCCCCCCCCCTCCTCCTCCCAGCAGCAAGTCCCAGGACCCAGGGAAAAGGGCAGACAACTGCCCCACTGCAAAAGCCAGCCCATCCCATTGCAAAGCAGCGCTGTTGGCCCTCTGTAACCACACAAAGTGCTCACGAGGCAGGCTCAGGCCACAGCCCCGATGCTTTCCTGTGAATCATCAGCCAGCTCCCAGCACCAGGAATGTCTTCACATGGGCAGAGAGGCCCCCAGGTCAGAGCAGAGCCGTCCAGCTAGTCTGGCTACCTCTGCCACCAGCCTCCCTCAGAGGCTTCAAAGGGCTGGATCCTGGCTGCAGAGCATCTCAAATAACCTCCCTACAGGGTTGCTTTCTTCCAAGCTTCCATCTGCCCGTGTCCTTCTTAAATATATGCCACTGCTGCACGCTGTTGTTGCCTGCCCCCCACCAAGGAAAACCCCTTACCCCACACACAACACCCCCCCAAACTTCCCCAGAGACACCTCCGGGTCAGCCAAAGCTGCCAGTTCCCCTCTCAAGTCAGCAGCAGAGACAACTCCTGTGCCTGGACCTGGGGAGTAGAGCCCCACAGACATCCCTGTAGAGGCACATGGAGCCAGAGGGGGACTAAGGGATGTTTTTACCAAAGCTCATCCGAAAAACCACCGTGCTGAAGCAAAAGCAGAACCTCCACATCCTGCCGCCTACGTGAGCAGGGAGGAGCAGCCCACTTCCCGCCGTGAGAAGCAGCAGAGCTGACTTCTGCAGATGGCTTTTGCTGCAGCCTGGACTACTCCTCCCTCTCCCCTCCCTTCCCATCCCCTCCTCTCCCCTCCCCTCCTTCCTCACCCACCAGCTGGGTGCTGCTCGCATCCCCACTGACCCACCAGACCAGCCAGAGGGATGATACCAAAGCAGCTGCCCTGGGGTCCTGCCAGGGACTGGGAAGGGGATGGATGTGATGAAGAGGATGGATGTGATGAAGAGGATGGATGTGATGTGATGAAGAGGATGGATGTGATGAAGGGGATGGATGTGATGAAGAGGATGGATGTGATGAAGAGGATGGATGTGATGTGATGAAGAGGATGGATGTGATGAAGGGGATGGATGTGATGAAGAGGATGGATGTGATGAAGGAGATGGATGTGATGAAGGGGATGGATGTGATGAAGGAGATGGATGTGATGAAGGGGATGGATGTGATGAAGAGGATGGATGTGATGAAGGGGATGGATGTGATGAAGAGGATGGATGTGATGTGATGAAGAGGATGGATGTGATGAAGGGGATGGATGTGATGAAGGGGATGGATGTGATGAAGGGGATGGATGTGATGAAGAGGATGGATGTGATGAAGGAGCAGCAGCTGGTGTGTGTGCCGGCAGCGGGACGGAGCTGCGGCAGAGGGGAAGCAGCAGCAGCAGCAGCAGAAGGGCAGCCTGTGGACTGGCTCGCACAGCCCTCCCACTTGTTGGATGAGGGAAGCGGGGGAGTGGAGGAAGCCAGCGTCATCCTTCCATTGTGAAGGCTGAGCACTCAGAGCACGCCCAGCAAGGACCACCCCCCTCCCCTCCCCCAGTTCCCACCCATCACCCAGAGGAAGGAGCAGCAGCAGGACCGAACAGCACCAGGGACCGAAGCTCCTGACCCGCAGAGCCCTGGGGCAGGGAGATACCAGAGCAATGCAAGAGCAGAGCCTGCATCCACTTGATGTTTACAAGGAGCAATTAAGGAAATGCCTGGAGTGGCATTTTCCAGCTTGGCACCCAACCCAGCTTGGTAGCAACACCAGCTGCACAATCAAACGCTGAGGAGACAACCTGACTTTGTCAGTCACACCGGTGGTGCTGGCTGCCAGAGATGCCTGGCTTTGTCAGCAGACAGGCTCCTGCAGAGCAGAGAGGACACTGACCTGCTCCCAAACCCACCTGCCAGCACTTTCCATCCATGCACTGAGCTGCAGCCTGTGCATGCAGCAGCTGGACGGGTTGTCCTTTGAGATGCTGTCACCCCCTGTCCCCATCCCCAGGAATTTGCTGTGCCTGGCCCTGCACAAACATGATGTGCAGCCTGTGTGGGGATGTGCCCCCTGTGTGGGGATGTGCAGCCTGTGTGGGGATATGCAGTCTGTGTGGGGATGTGCCCCCTGTGTGGGGATGTGCCCCCTGTGTGGGCATGTGCAGCCTGTGTGGGGATGTGCCCCCTGGGTGGGATCTGCAGCCTGTGTGGGGATGTTGAACCTGTGAGGGGATGTGCCCCCTGGGTGGGGATGTGCCCCCTGGGTGAGGATGTGCAGCCTGTGTAGGGATGTGCCCCCTGTGTGGGGATGTGCCCCTGTGTGGGGATGTGCAGCCTGTGTGGGGATGTGCCCCCTGTGTGGGGATGTGCCCCCCGTGTGGGGATGTGCATCCTGTGTGGGGATGTGCCCCCTGTGTGGGGATGTGCCCCTGTGTAGGGATGTGCCCCTGTGTGGGGATGTGCCCCTGTGTAGGGATGTGCAGCCTGTGTGGGGATGTGCCCCCTGTGTGGGGATGTGCAGCCTGGGTGGGGATGTGCAGCCTGGGTGGGGATGTGCCCCCTGGGTGGGGATGTGCCCCTGTGTGGGGATGTGCCCCTGTGTGGGGATGTGCCCCCCGTGTGGGGATGTGCCCCCCGTGTGGGCATGTCCAGCCTGGGTGGGGATGTGCCCCCTGTGTGGGGATGTGCCCCCTGTGTGGGGATGTCCCCCCTGGGTGGGGATGTCCAGCCTGGGTGGGGATGTCCCCCCTGTGTGGGGATGTGCCCCCTGGGTGGGGATGTCCAGCCTGGGTGGGGATGTCCCCCCTGTGTGGGGATGTGCCCCCTGGGTGGGGATGTCCAGCCTGGGTGGGGATGTCCCCCCTGTGTGGGGATGTCCCCCCTGTGAGGGGATGTGCATCCTGTGTGGGCATGTCCCCCCTGTGTGGGGATGTCCCCCCTGTGTGGGGATGTGCCCCCTGTGAGGGGATGTGCCCTCCTGTCTGGGGATGTGGAACCTGTCTGGGGATGTCCAGCCTAGCAACATGCAGCCTGGAACTCCCCTTGGTCAAATCAGGGTCCATAAATGGGCTGATGTGTGGGTGCACAGTAGTCCCCATCCCCAGCAGCACCCAAGCAGGGGCACCCAGCCTCCCTTAGTATTTTTTTCCCAGCGCTGCCTCCTTCCAAACAAACACCATAGGTGACAGAAGTAACACCCTCCATCAGCTCCACAGGCACGTGGGTGACAGACACCCCAAGAAGGGACCATCTGGGCTCCTGCAGCCCTTTTCCCTGTGCATCACCACCCAAGGGCTGTCCTAGCTGCTCCAGGAAGGAGAGGCAGGAGCAGGCAGCACAGCAGCATCTCCAGCAGCAGCACTGAATGACCTAGAAACCACCCACAGCTCCCAGGCTGCTCTGGTTTTCCAGGGGAGGGGGAGTTCTCCTTCCGAGCAAACAGGTGAAACCCCCAAAGATTTGGGAGCTGGAAGAGCCCCAGCATCACAGAGCCCCCCCCCCCCAAAAAAGATGCAAACCTTGCTCAACGCTTCCCATGCTGATCCTCGCAGGAAGCTACCTGCATCCAGGGATAACAGCTCCACATCCAGACAGGACCTTCCCTTGTTTTGTAGCAGGATGAACTTCCTCCTGGCAGCAGTGCCTCTGCCTGGCCTCCTGTCCCAGAAACACGTGGTGCCAGACTCTCACTGTCACCACACCTCAGTCCCTGGGAAGGGTGAGGGAAGCTCACGCTGTGGAACAGGTATCACACCTCCAGCGTGTTAGAAGATGCAGTGCCCTGGGTGAGAGGAACACGTTGCACCCCGAGTTTCCATTCCTGGCCCTTTCATTATAGCAGGAGAACATCTATTTCTGGCTGCAGAGTTTTTCTAGGCATGGCATGGCAAGCCAGTGCTTCCATTTCCAGCTCAGAAATAGATCTGTTGTGGGTTTTTGGTTTTCCTCTCCACTCCTGCTGCTCCACTCCTCCACAGAGGGGCTGCTCGCTCCCCATGGGGACCAGGGCTGGGATGGGACATGAGGATGGAATCTCCACCCAGGCATCAGCAAAAAGGGGCCTTTTGACCTAGGGGAGATGGACACACTGATGAAACACAGAGTTCACCACTCTGGGAGCCTCACTAAGAGCTGGCAATGAGCATTTTATCCACACAGGGTTTATCTCCTCCAGAAAAGAAGGTGTCTGAGATGGTTCATGACAAACATCCACCTGCTGTTGTCTCCTACACCCCCCCAGTTCCCTTGATCCCACTTTCCTCCCTTCAAAGTGCACAAGTAAAAAGGTAATAAAGCATCCCAAAGCATCCCTCGGGAGGGGCAGCATCCCGGAGCATCCCAGAGCATCCTTCGGGAAGGGTAGCATCCCAGAGCATCTCTCAGGAGGGGCAGCATCCCGGAGCAACCCTCGGGAGGGGCAGCATCCCGGAGCATCCCAGAGCATCCCGGAGCATCCACGGGGTGCAGCAGCATCCTGGAGCATCCCTCGGGAGGGGCAGCATTCCAGAGCACCCCAGAGCATCCTTCGGGAAGGGCAGCATCCTGGAGCAGCCCTCAGGAGGGGCAGCATCCCGGAGCATCCTTCGGGAGCGGCAGCATCCTGCAGCATCCCAGAGCATCCTTCGGGAAGGGCAGCACCCTGGAGCATCCCTCGGGAGTGGCAGCATCCCGCAGCATCCCAGAGCATCCTTCGGGAGGGGCAGCATCCCGGAGCATCCCTTGGGAAGGGTAGCATTCCAGAGCATCCCTCAGGAGTGGCAGCATCCCAGAGCAACCCTCGGGAGGGGCAGCATCCTGGAGCATCCCAGAGCATCCCGGAGCATCCCCTGGGAGGGGCAGCATCCCGAAGCATCCCTTGGGAAGGGCAGCATCCCGGAGCATCCCAGAGCATCCACAGGGCTTGGCAGCATCCCAGAGCATCCCTCGGGAGGGGTACCATCCCGGAGCATCCCTCGGGAGGGGCAGCATCTCGGAGCATCCCAGAGCATCCCGGAGCATCCATGGGGCTCAGCAGCACCCCAAAGCATCCTTCAGGAAGGGTAGCATCCCAGAGCATCCTTCGGGAGGGGCAGCATCCCGAAGCATCCCTCGGGAGGGGCAGCATCCCGGAGCATCCCCCGGGAGCTCGGCGGGACAGGGCGGGAAGGAAGGGGGACCGGCGGGCGGTGCTCTCGCTAGAGGGCACTCCAGGATGGGATTTCCAAGGGCTGCTGAGCATCCCGGACCCTGGCTGGAGCTCTGCGCCTGCCCTCGGGCTCTCCTTGCCCCCAGGAGGGGAGGGGGCTCCTTAGCCCGACCTCTGCCCTGTCCCCGGGTGTCAGCACGGGAGGTGGGTGCGCAGCCTGAGGCAGCGACCCCCGTGCCATGCAGAGCCCTGGGGCTGAGATGATGCTCTTGGAGCAGCCTGGAGAACACCCTGGCATCACCTCAGGCAGCCAAGCAGGGGCATGGCTGAGACCCCGAGCTCCTGCCCTGCCCTCCCCTGCCTCACAGCTCCTCACCCCAAACCTGCTCCCGCAGCATTTGCCCTCACAGGTGGGCCCATGGCTGAGAGTGGCCTCGAGCAAGGGTGGCAAGCAGCAGCTGGATATTTGGGCACATCCCTGTCACCACAAGTTCCCTGCCAGGGAGATGAGGCAGGAGCACAGGAGGCCAAATCTGTGCACAGTAAAATTCCCACCTTCCTTTTGCTTGGTGTAAAACAGCCAGGGATCTCCTGGAGAGAGTCCAGAGGAGGGTGAGGAAGGTGATGAAGGGCCTGGAGCATCTCCCCTGTGAGGAAAGGCTGAGTGAGCTGGGGCTGTTCAGCCTGGAGAGAAGAAGACTGAGGGGGGACCTTACTAATGTTTATAAATATCTTAAGGATGGGATGCAGGGGGAAATGGCCAGCCCCTTTTCAGTGTCTGTGGGGACAGGACAAGGGGCAATGGCTGCAAGTTGGAGCACAGGGAGCTCTGCAGCAATATGCAGCAGAACTTCTTCCCAGTGAGGGTGAGGGAGCCCTGGGACAGGCTGCCCAGGGGGGTGTGGAGTCTCCTTCTCTGGAGAGATTCCAGCCCCATCTGGACCTGTGTGACCTGTCCTAGGGACCCTGCTTTGGCAGGGGGGTTGGACCTGATGGGCTCTGGAGGTCCCTTCCCACCCCTGTGACTCTGTGATTCTCCCAACCTTGGTGCAGCCACAGCCTGGATCACAGGAGCAAGAAGCACACTACCCAACGCCCTGGAATTCAAAGCAAACAACATTCCTCCCATCTCAGAGTCTGCAGCTGCTGCCAGGGCACAGCAGGAACCTGAGCATCACACGCTGCAGCAGCACCCCAGAGCACCAGAGCCAGCCATACCCAAGCGTGGGACAGCGGTGCTGAGCAGCTCAGCTCAGCTCCCCCCAGGGACCCTTCCCAACCCTGGGATGTGACACTTCCCATCCCTACACATTCCATCAAAATAGCTCTACAAAAATAGAAGCAAAGGACACAACTGTCACACACGAGCCCCACACAAGCCCCCCCCCCCCCTCCCCTGGGCTCCAGCTGTCATTCCCCACCATGCCAAGGCACCCAAGCATTGGTGACTGCACCAAAAAGCACCACAGTTCCCATATTTTCATCTCACTGATGCTGCTCACACAAAACAAGCTGATAGAAACCAGCTCAGGGTACACGAGCCCCAACCTGGTTTTCACCCTGATGCTTTAGGAACACGAGCATCTGCCTTTATCTCGCTGCTCCTTTACTTCCCTCTGCCAACAGTATCAGTGCTACGCAGCAGGAAAGCTCTTATCAGGTGTTTGTCAGGCCTTGGAGCCTGGATTTTACTGAGGATCTGGGGATATTGGGAAGTGCAGGCAGCACCTCAGTGCTATAACCTGGGGGAGGATGTTGGGGAGCAGCTGAGGAGTGAGGGCAGCAGCTGGCGGAGGGAGCAGAAATGATCCAGGATGGGAGGGGAAGGAAACAAAGTTTGCTCAAGGTGGAGCAAACAGGTGGGAAGGAGAACCAGCTGAGCCTGGCTGGGATGTGTGGAGCCCTCAAGGGGGGGATTTTTCCACCTGGGAACACCTCATGGGATGTTTAGGAGACCACTGCAGGGCCATCAAGGGAACACACACTCATCTTCCCACCCCAACCCAGCGTTTGCAAAGAGAGGAGCATCCCCAAATACTTCACAGAGGAGCAGCCTGGCTCTGGGTCACCCACTCAGGCTCAGCACAGCCTGGCAAAGGGTCCAGCTGGGCACCCAGTCCTGCACCCAGTGGGGTTTGGTTGGGGAAGAAGGAGCAGCAAAGGTCCTGAGCGTGACCCCTCAGCATCACGGGGTGGATGCTTCAGGGAAACCACCTCTGGAAAGTGGTTTGGCTGATGGAGAGAGAAGGTGCCACCAGTTTTCCCTCTGCCCACCAGCACGCCTTGCCTCTCATGGTACGGAGCCATGGGTGGTGAGGAGCAGCTCGCCCCCAGCCCCAGTTCCCACCGGCCTCCAAACCTCCAGCCCTGCCCCAGATTGCCCCCTCCCCACCTGGGCAACCCCAGGATCACGCTGGCAATGCCGGGGGTGTCACACACACCCACACACAACCCCCCTCCCACAGCCCCCTCTTCCCACCACGGTTCAGCACAGCAGTGGGGATGAGCTACAGCCTGGGAAGGACCGGGGCCGGGACCGGAACCGGCACCAGGAGTGGGACCGGGAGTAGGACCTGGACCGGGAGCGGGTCCAGGAGCAGGTCTGGGTCCAGGACCTGAACCGGGTCTGGGACCTGGACTGGGACCTGGACCTGGACCGGGAGCAGGTCCGGGAGCAGGACCTGGACCAGGAGTGGGACCGGGTTCGGGACCTGGAGCAGGACCTGGACCGGAAGCGGGTCCAGGAGGGGGTTCGGGAGCGGGTCCGGGAGGGGGTTCGGGACCTGGACCTGGACCGGGAGCAGGACCTGAACCGGGAGCGGGACCTGAACAGGGAGCGGGTCCGGGAGCAGGACCTGGACCGGGAGCTGGACCGGGTCCGAGAGCTGGACCGGGACCTGGATCGGGAGTGGGACCTGAACCGGGAGCGGGACCTGAACAGGGAGCGGGTCCGGGAGCAGGTCCGGGTCCGGAACCTGGACCTGGACAGGGAGCGGGTCCGGAAGCGGGTCCAGGAGCAGGACCTGGACCGGGAGCAGGACAGGGAGCAGGACCGGGTCCGGGACCTGGACCGGGATCTGGACCAGAAGCGGGTCCGGGAGCAGGACCTGGACCGGGAGCGGGACCTGGACCGGGAGCGGGACCTGGACCGGGTCCGGGACCTGGACCTGGACAGGGAGCAGGACCGGGTCCGGGACCTGGACCAGGACCTGGACCGGGAGCGGGACCTGGTCCGGGACCTGGACTGAGAGCGGGTCCTGGAGCGGGCCCGGAGCGGAACCAGGAGCGTCCCCAGCACATGCGGCCCGCAGCGGCGAAGCTGAGCGGGGCTGCTGGGAAGGAGCAGAACTCCCCCCCCCTCCCCAAGTTTACCACTGAACTCCCTGATGGGAACACTGGGAAGGAGCCGGCGCTGGGGGCGGCTGGGAGGACCCCCCCTCCCCCTCCCCCTCCCCCTCCCCATCCCCATCCCCATCCCCATCCCGCACTCACCGGCGCTGCGGGGCCTGGGGCTCCCGCGGCTTCTGGCTCTGGGCCGCCCCCATGGCGGGGCCCGGCCGGGCCGCGCTGCTGCCGCCGCGTTCTGCCGGGCCCGGCGGCGTCCCCGCCTCCGCGGGAGGGTGGGTGGGTGGGCGGCTCGGTACAGCTCGGCCCGGCCCCGGGCAGCTGTTGCTTCCCTGCTTGACACACACCCCTACCCCCCTCTCTCTCCCCCTCCCCGCGGGGCCGTGTTGAGGATGCGGGATGCCCCCACTCCCCCCTCCCAATGGGGACACCCCTCACAGCAGGGTGGGACCACCCTCAGCACCCCCAGGCAGGATGCAGAGGAGGGCACGGGGGGGGGTGGTGTGGGGCAAGTGCGTGGTACAGCACCCATGGGACACAGCCCCTCCTTGGCTCTGGGAATGCAGCTTGCTGCTCTGCCCATCACCTGATAAACAGCAGCCTGGATGTGCCCCTGAGGTTGAGATAGCAGCCACAGGCACGTGGTGACAGCTGTCCCCTGGTTTATTGACCTTGTGGAAGTTAAACACCACGGCCACGCTGTTTGACTCATCACTCTGCAATCCCAAAGCTGCACGTGGCTTTTATCACCCATCCTGGGCTCTCAGCAGCCTGGGCCATGCTTTGGGCTGACCAAAATCAGCTGTGACGTCAGGGCTGAAGTCTCCAGCCCTCAGCACAGCTCCTCTGAGTTACACCAGCTGCCCATCACCGTGGCATCTGACCATCTCCTCTCTGATCATCTCCTCACCAGGCTTCCCAGCTACCCTTCCCCACTCCACACAGTGCAAAGCCAAGGCTGTGGCTTCAGCCAGTGAGGATGCTGGAGCTGTGTCCCACCGTGGGGATGGAGCTGCCAGGGTGGTCACTTCACTGCCAGGTTATTACTAACAGGTCAGTGCACAGGAATGGCTGGAGGTGACAACCCTGGGGGAGGTGGGACCCCTGTGTGTGGGTGCATAATCCCAGGCTGTGATGCAGGTGATGCAGGCAGTGATGCAGGTGATGCAGGCAGTGTTACAGGCAGCGATGCAGGGAGTGATGCAGACAGTGATGAAGGCAGTGATGCAGGTGATACAGGCAGTGATACAGGCAGTGATGCAGGCAGTGATGCAGGTGATACAGGCAGTGGTGCAGGCAGTGATGCAGGCAGCGATGCAGGTGATGCAGGCAGTGATGCAGGTAGTGATGCAGGTGATGCAGGTGATGCAGGCAGTGATGCAGGCAGTGATGCAGGCACTGATGCAGGTGATGCAGGCAGTGATGCAGGCAGTGATGCAGGCAGTGATGCAGGTGATGCAGGCAGTGATGCAGGCAGCACCCTGAGCACTCCCACGCAGCCTGGACACTCCAGAGCCAAGATGCTCAGAGCTCTGCATGTGTTCAAAAAGCCAAACACCCTGTCCATGACGTGCTGCCCACCTTCTCTGCCTCACAGCACAGGACAAGCCCTGTCTCCACGCAGCCTTGCCCATCAAACAGGGCAGAGCGACCTCCACGCAAGGCTAAGCAGCACCCAAGGGCTGGGCTTTAGGATGGGCAGCTTTCCCAGGGGCTCAGCCCATTTGTTTCTGTGCCTTTTGGTTTCAAAAGAATTTCCTGTGACTGCTTTCAGTGCAGCCCTGCCCATCCTAGGCAAAGATCCCAGTGTGCCTGCAAGATCCTGGAACGCTGCTGTTTACAGACACCTCCAGCTCAGACCTCCCAAAAGCAGGTTGGGGGCTGCCTGGCACCTGTGCACGCTGCAAAGCTGGGATGCTGCAGCCAGCCTTGGGCCATGTATCTCAGAAATGGGTTTTCATGGGGTCCCACTGAGCCAAGAACCTCCACCAAGCATCAGGAATCCAGTATTTCCAAGGAAGCCCATCCTGTGGGAGCAGGGATGGGCACTAAGAGGTGAACACAAACATAACACCCTGAGAGCAACTCTCTCCTCACCAGGCTGTCCCAGCACCAGTCAGGGAAGCCAAGGCTCCAGCAGCACAGACACATCACCAAATGGGATCCCAAAGCGCTGGGCAGGGCTGATCCCAAAGGCTGGGCTGGGTGCTGAGCGTGGCAGAGGGGATGCACAGTGGGTAACGTGCTGGTGCTGCTGCTCTGGAGCTCAGCTACACCAGCTGCATCTGCAGCCCCAGCTCTCCTTGGCAAGGGACCTTCCCTGGGAGCAGGAAACACACACAGAGCTTGGGGAAGCTGCAGGCTTGCTGGTCAGATGCTGCAAAGGAAAATCAGGGTGGGAAAGGGAGCAGAGGGGAGGAAGGCCCCCAAATTAAACTAGGATTATGTAGCATCTGAGGAGAGAAAATCGGTTTCCAAGCACTGAGAACCTGAGGGGTGCAGGGTGCCACCCCACCCCATGCTCCCTGGAGCTCCCTAAAGCCTGACAGACATCAGCAAGACACAGATTAAGCTGTCCCAGCCCCTCGTGACATCAAGGAGGGTCAGTGTCACCGTCTGCAAAGCACAGCCTCAGCCCCAGAGCGGTGACAGGGCTTGTTCAAGAGCCCCAGGAGCCCCAGCCCAGCCTCTGGACACGGCCCAGCCCAGCTCAGTCAGGAGACAAGCGTGGGACGGCATCGCTTCCCAGCTGTGCCAAGCATCACAAGACCTTTAAGAGTCACACACAGCACAGAACCCTGCCTGGAAAGCTGTTCCCATGAGGGCAGGGGCTGGCACTGCCCACAGAGGCTGTGGGACAGACAGACAGACAGGCAGAGACTGGGGAGGGCAGCAGAGCAGCCAGATGTTCCCCCAGCTGTGGTGTCCTCGCTTGGAGGGGCAGCACCCAGGGCTGTCCTGCTGCTTTGGTGGCAGAGCTGGGCTCAGGTGGGGCTCCATCCTGCACCCCCTGCCATCCTGCACCCCGGGCCAGCCAGTGCCATGGGGGCAGATGGTGATAATTACCCATGTGCTAATTCCATGGAGATTTCCATGTGCCTGAGCAAGAAGCCCACCAAGCCCACGAGCTGCTGGGGCAGGGGCTGGCTGGGGATGCTGATGGCTGTGAGTACAAGCTGGGTCTGTCACCCAGATGGTGTTTAAATGCCTCCTTGGAGCCTCTCATCTAAGTGACACCAGCTCCAACCCTGCCCAGGGCTGGCACCACTGGGATGCAAGGTGGTTGGAGGAAGGATGCCAGGAGCACCTCAGCTCTATGGTGGGCTCCCCAGTACCCTACCTCTGTGACAGCAGAGCAGCAAACAGCCTCAAGAGGGGAAGACGCTGTGCCCAAGCCCTCCACAAGCAGCTCAGCTCACGGCTGGCATCCCCCTTTCCCACTTCCCAAGGGAAGGCAGCCCCTAGCCCTGCTGGGCAGGCAGAGCAGATGCCAGAGGGATCGCCCTCTGGCAGCTCCTCCTTAGCAACACAAACAGAACCACAACAGGGAGCCAGGAGGAGGCAGAGAGCATCGCAGCCCGGCACGAAGGCTCTGGCAGGGTGCCCACACGGTTGGCAGGTGCCAGCACCCTGCTCCTGCCTTGGGAAAGCACCATGAGCTTCATCTCTCTGGCAGGGCAAAGCAGGGAGGAGGTTGCACTCTTCAATCCCCAGCTCAAGGGGAATGGGTGGGAGCCAGAGCCAAGCTCTGCACCCCAGGGTGGCTGTGGAGAGCTGGCTCCCCTGCTCTCTTCCACCCTCTATCCTGAACGCGGTGACCTTTCCCAGCCCCTCAGCTCCCTTCTCCTTCCTACCTTGCCAACTGCAGGCTCGTCCCGGGCTCCGTCACTCTCTGCTACCTGTCCTGGGACTCCTTGGGAAGCCGCTTGTGTCAGCAGCTGCCTGGAAAAGGAGCAGGGAGGAAGGAAGGGGATGGACACTGCGGGGAGGGCTGAGCAGCAGCGGGGTGTCTCAGAGCACCCTGCAGCCCCCGGGGGTGGGGGTGGGGGGAAAAGGGGGAGAGGATGTTTTGTAATATTTGGCAAGGACTTCCCCAGGCAAAGAGAGAAAACTCATGGGATAGATGGCACTGGGAGAGTCATCCATGGATGATGCTGCTACCGTGCCGGTACCGGAGCCTCTCCGGTGAATGTCTGGATCTCAGGCCAGTCTCCTGCTGGGGCCCCACTTGTGTCATGCAGTAAAAATGTGCTCTTGGCTGGAATTTGGCAGCCTGGCCTCTTGATGGGGAGGGAGGGAGGGAACCTCTCTGCTTACAGAGGGAGAGGGAGTTGCAGCCCTTTCGGGGCTGTGGAGAGAGGAGATGGGAGGTTCCCAAGGTGGGAGCGGGGACTGTGCCCATGGATTGATAACTGGGGGGGCTGTGCCCATGGATTGATGATTGGGGGGGCTGTGCCCATGGATTGATGGTTGGAGGGGCTGTGCCCATGGATTGATGGTTGGAGGGTCTGTGCCCATGGACTGATGGTTTGGGGTAGCTGTGCCCATGGATTGATGGCTGGAGGGGCTGTGCCCATGGATTGATGGTTTGGGGGGGCTGTGCCCATGGATTGATGGTTGGAGGGGCTGTGCCCATGGACTGATGGTTTGGGGGGGCTGTGCCCATGGATTGATGGTTTGGGGGAGCTGTGCCCATGGATTGATGGTTGGAGGGGCTGTGCCCATGGATTGATAACTGGGGGGGCTGTGCCCATGGATTGATGAGTTGGGGGGGCTGTGCCCAAGGACTGATGGTTTGGGGGAGCTGTGCCCATGGATTGATGGGTTGGGGGGGCTGTGCCCATGGACTGATGGTTTGGGGGGGCTGTGCCCATGGATTGATAACTGGGGGGGCTGTGCCCATGGATTGATGGGTTGGGGGGGCTGTGCCCATGGACTGATGGTTTGGGGGAGCTGTGCCCATGGATTGATGGTTTGGGGGGGCTGTGCCCATGGATTGGTAAATGGGGGGGCTGTGCCCATGGATTGATGGTTGGAGGGGCTGTGCCCATGGACTGATGGTTTGGGGGGGCTGTGCCCATGGATTGATGGTTTGGGGAGCCTGTGCCCATGGATTGATGGTTGGAGGGGCTGTGCCCATGGATTGATAACTGGGGGGGCTGTGCCCATGGATTGATGCCTGGGGGGGCTGTGCCCATGGACTGATGGTTTGGGGGGGCTGTGCCCATGGATTGACGGTTGGAGGGGCTGTGCCCATGGATTGATGGTTTGGGGGGGCTGTGCCCATGGATTGATGCCTGGGGGGACTGTGCCCATGGACTGTTGGTTTGGGGGGGCTGTGCCCATGGATTGATGCCTGGGGGGGCTGTGCCCATGGATTGATGATTGGAGGGACTGTGCCCATGGACTGATGGTTTGGGGGGGCTGTGCCCATGGATTGATGCCTGGGTGGGGAGCTGCTTTGCCCTGCAAGTTGTGAAGACAGGGACTGAGAGAGCCATTGAGCTCCCCAAGGAGACCAAACCCGAGGCAGCATCACCCAGGGCACAGGGTACCAGACCTGGGGTTTAGCTGAAGAGCAGGGGACACGTTTTGGAGCAGAGGAGGGGTTTTCCTTTGGCATTTCAAAGGCTTTGTTTTGGGCTCCAACCCAACAGCAAGGGGTTTTCACAGCCGGGACAGAGCAGCTGCTCTGGTGAGCATCCCCACAGCCTCTCCTCTCCAATCAGGGCACTGACCCACCCTCCCCCAGGCTTCCCCCAGCCCATACCCGCAGCCTGCTCCCCCACCATCACCCCTGACAGGACTCAGCCCACCACACACAGAGGGAAAATCTCTCAAGCCTTTCGATTAAAACAACTCCAAAGGGTTGGTAGGAGAAGCGCCGGGTTGGGTCGGGGCGCAGAGCTGGGAGCGGACCCCAGGGAAGGGGAGAGGGGGGATGCTGGGAGAGGGGGGATGCTGGGGGGGGGTGTCCTTTCCCCTGGGTCCGCTCCTGCAGAGGGAGCACAAGGAGCAGGAATGAGCCACGGGCTGATGCCGCAGCCATTTCAGCCTCGGGAAAGCACAGGCAAGGCAGGGATGCTGCTTCCCCAAAGGGAGGAGATAAAACTCTGCTCGGACGTGGGATTCCCCCAGCAGACAAGTTGGGCAGCGCAGCATCCACCCCCCGCCCCCTTCTCACCCCAACTACCTTCCCAAACCACCCAGGAGCCCTGGCGAGGAATAAAGCCACCTCTCTGCATCCCCACATCCTATAAAACACAGGATGACAGTGCTTGGGAAGGGCAAGGAGAGGGATATTCCTGGGCAAGGGGGGTGGGGGGGATGATAACCCAGGAGCTCCCATCACTTCTGCCTTCCCTGGGGAACTCCCAGAGAGCCCAAACCCCCTTCCCAGCCCCTAGCAGGGCAGAACGTGGGTACTGGGCTTGAGGAATGATGTCCTACACCTTCATCTTGCTGGGAAGGCTGTAGTGTCCTGCCTGAGCCAGCCAGAGACATTCCAGCACGTCCCAGTGAGACACACACGCCAGCGGGAGGGATCCTGCTGAGAGCATCCCAACCAGGACCCACACACAGCCAGGCTGGGCTCTGAGAGCTGCCAGCAACCCCCTCCCCAGGTTGTGCCAGCCCTGCACACCCCAGGGTTTGGGGCAGAGCAGCATTCCCAGCCCCAGGAGCTGGCTTCAGCAGAGGGCAGTGGCTCTCTGCTGGTTGTCTCATCGCTGGCCAGAGTCCAGGCTCCAACTCCCATCTCTGCTGTTTCTTTTCAGCTGAAGCTTCCTGTTCGTTATCCTTTCCCCCCTCCCCTCTCTGCCTCTCTTCAGCAGGGCAGAAAATTGGCACTTAATTGGCCCTGCGAGGTGGCAGCTTAATTGCCCCTCAGTTGCATCACCCTGGCCACATCTCGGTCAGTGAGCTCAGCCTTCATTTCCCCATCCACTCTCTGTTTCTCTGCCCTTTTCAGGGACTCTTTCCTTGCATCCAGCTCCAGGAAAAAAGCCCTGGAGGAAAACCCACAGCCCTGGAGCAGGGCTGCCCATCCTCAGCTGCTCAGCAGGGTGCTCCAATCCCTGCCCATCCCACCACCCCACCTTTTGTGGTGCAAAGGGATGGCCCAACCCTGAGAGCTTCCCCAGACCTTGAAAACAATAACCAGTCAGAAACCTGAGCCTCCACTTGCAGCCTGGACTTTGCCAGTTGTTTTCCAAGTGCATCTGGCCTTGTATGAGCTGGAAGGATCACAGAGGGCGTCAGTCAAAGCCAGAGCAGTGAGGACTAAGTGGCACACTGACCACAAGGCTTATAAGAAAAACAGGTTTACAGCCCTGTTGCCCAAATAGAAGCCTCAGCTTAGCTCCAACTCCCTTATTGCATCATTTGCTGCATGAGCACCTGAAATAATTGGTATTCAGAGCAGTATAAAACTCAGCATGTGGTGGATGAGGCAGGCAGGGCTGCACCAGGGCAGAATTCTAGCAGGGGAGTAAGAATTTTCCAGGTGAACAAAGGAAATGCACATCAGCTCTTGGTTTGGGATACTCCTGATTGCTGCTGAAGAGCATTGAGCTGTGCTGAGCAGGACCCTGCTGCCACCAAGGCTGCACCCAGCTGTCTGCTCTGGCAAGGAACCAGCTGAGCATCCATGGGGTGACATGATCCCTCATCACCCCACTGGGATCACACTGGCAGGAGCAGGTCCCAGAACACCTCCCCAGAGAGAGGAGGGATGGGCTTGGGTGCAGGTTGGCAGGGAGGGCTCGAGGCAGCACCTTCAGCACTCTGGGTGCTCCATTAAGGAGGGTTTTCCTCTTTAATACATTGCTGCTCAATCTGTGTTGGACCATGGAGTCCTTCCAACACCCAGAATACAATGAGTTAGTATCTGCTGCTCTGCAGTTCATCTCCAGCCAGCTGGGAGCACGCTGGGACCAGGCTCAAGTACAAAGAACAATGGGAAGGCTCAGTGAGGGGGGGCAGGATCCAGCCCTGGGTGACAGCACCGCATCTGGGGCTGCTCAAAGCTCTCTGCTTCTCCACCTAGAGAGGAGGATCAGAGCTTCCAGAGCCTCCTTTTAACTCAGCATCTTGTCCCCCTCGCTGCCCTTCATCACCTCTCTCAGGCAGCGGGGCTCTGTGTGCCAAATGGGATGCTGGAGGAGGTGCTGCTGCCTGGATGGGCTCCAGATGCAATGCAGCTTAATCCATTTTTACAGCCTGGAGCAGGTGTCTCCTGCATCCCAAGCAGTTAGTTTAAAGACCTCTCTCTCCATTTGCCCACAGGCACAGAGAAAGACCAAAGGCATCAGTCCAAACTCCATCCCCACAACTCCTTTGGGTACCCCAGCACGGTGTCATGCCATGATTCTGGCATGACATGATGCATGCCATGGCTCCCTCTGGGCAACCTGGTGTAGCTCCAGGCCTGGAGGTTGGTGGCCCTGCCTGTTGGAGCTCTGTGATCCTTAGGGTCCCATCCAACCCAGCCCAGGCTGGGATTCTATGATTCTCACCTCTGCAGCAGGGTTGTAGCTGCAGCATCATCTGGCATTCCCAGGGGCACAGGGTGATAGGTGTGCCTGCATCCCACTTGGATGCTGGCTGTGCTGCTGGAGCAAGCAATCCCACAGGACATGCTGCATCCCAGAGGTGCTGTGGTGGAGAGCACCCACATGCAGCTGTGAGATCTCCACTGAGCTGGGGAGAACTGGTACCTGTGGGGAGGAAAAGAAACTCTCTGGTGTTGTAGCTGGAGGTAGGAAAGGCCAAAGGGTTTGTTTTCCATCTCCATCCCCAGACCACAGCAATGTGGTGTGTGGAACTCAGTCAAGAAAGCCCATCCAAACCCACAGCTCTGGAGCTGTGCTGGGTAAACCATGCCTCAAAAAGGGAGCTCTGTCCCTGCCCACCCTGCTTCCTGCTCTGGCAAGGAGAAGGGACCCTGGTTCTGCCTCCCCCCCATCCCCAGGACCCCCATCCATGCCACCCCACAGCACCACATGCCACCCCAATGCTCCCAAGGGGGGACAACCCCATCCCCAAAGCAGCCAGAATCACCCAGCTTCCCCAGAAGAGCTGCAGCCACAGGTCCTCCAGCTTCACTGAAGGTTCTGGAGGGGGGCTGTAGAAGACCCAAGAGAAGGACCCCCAAGAGAAGGACCCCCAAGAGAAGGACCCCCAAGAGAAGGACCCCCAAGAGAAGGACCCCCAAGAGAAGGACCCCCAAGAGAAGGACCCCCAAGAGAAGGACCCCCAAGAGAAGGACCCCGTCCCAGGCAGGGATCTCCACCACAGCTACCAGCACACCCTGCTGAGACAAAGAGCCATTGCTGGATTCAGCTGCCCTGGGTGGGTTTTTTTTCCCCTCTTCAATGAATCACCTGCTAAAAATATTAGCAGTGGAGTTGCTGGCCAGACCTTCCCCTCCTCTGGAAGCAAAAATATTTATTTTACTCAGGCTGTGCATGTGTTTTAACAGGACTTTATGAGCCATCCTGGAGGAATGTGCCATGCTGTATATTCAAATTACAGCTTTGCAGTGTAAAAATCCAACTGTCTTCTTTAAAACCCCTGGTTCAAGCACAACAACTGTTGTGCTGCCAGAAAAATGCTGTTTCAGCTGGGTTTTTTTCCCCCCTCCAGTGGATGGCTATAGCCAGCCCAGGTGTGGGATTGTCCCAGGGGTTGCTGGTACCAGTAGCTATCAGGGGTTGGAGACTGGGCTTGCTTAGACCTGGAGCTTCCACTTCCATGGGAAAAACACCTCTTAATTAACAGCCTGACACTGAAGATGGGTTGTAGGGGGGCTCCAGGTTGGGATAACCCCTCTCCCCTTGTGTGTTTTTGGGAGCTGAAGCAGGACCTCTCCTCCTCCAGGCTCCCAGGATGCTGCAAACAATGGGAATTCTCCAACAGGCACCAGTGCAATGAGGCCATGGAGCATCTTCCTCCACCCCAGGGATGCAGGCAAGTCACATCACAACCCTGGGGTCTGTGCCACCAGCCCACCTGAGGTCCCCATGGGGCTCATCCATCCCTGGCTCCTCCTGCCTTTGCTCCCACACCAGGAACACCTTCCCTGTGTACCTCTCCCATTTGAATTTAGGAAGGAAACAAGAGAAATTTCTCTCTTGCTTCAGGGCAGAGAGAATAAAGGGATCTTTATTCCCCTGATAATTCAAGTTGCTTCTTTGCACAGGTTTAATTGACACCCCCTGCAGAGCTGAGGTCTCTTACCTTTGGGAGGGTGAGCAGGGGATGGGAGCAGAGCTGGGCACTTCCCAGGGACAGGCAGGGGTCTGGCAGAGCTGTCCTGCATCCACATCCTGCATCCACCCCCTGCAATGCTGCTTGAGGGCTGTAGAACTGCATCAGCAGGTGAAGCCCAGCCACCCCAACTTGGGCTCAGCACAACCAGGAGAGTCAAGAGCAGGAGCTGGCTCCCAGTGCCAGCTCAGCCCCAGCTCCATCACACCAGTATGGCCATGCTGCACAGTGCCAGGGGCACAGCTGGCATCTGCCCAGTGCCAAATGTGCTGCCTGGCCCTGCTCCATCCTTCCTGAGGGAGCCAAACATGCCATGGCAGTCCAACACCCTTGCAGAGAGGCCAAATGCATCCCTGGTGCTGGTGTTTAGGAAGGGGTAAAGCTGTGGCACAGCACAGGACCACAGTTACCCACCAGAGCCCTCTGCAGAGGGCTGGGCAGGGCCAAGAGGGTGCCCTGACACCCACCCCCCCCCCATCCAATCTCTCCTTCTCCCAAAGGGAAGGTGGTCAGTACATGGGGGAAGCTCTGAGCAGCAGCACCCCTGTTCCCTGGGTGAGTTTGGCATCAGGGCAGCTTCATACCAATGGTAGAGCCAGGCTGGTTTTCCCCCCCAATCAGAGCCAAACAGCTGGAGATACAACTCCAGAGGGAATCACCAGGGACCAGGTGCTGGGAGAGAGCCTGCCATGCTCCCTGTCCTACCCAGCACAGAGCTGGGATCCTCTTGTGCTGGGGTCTCAAGCCCAGGGGTGGGATGTTTCCCCACTGCTGCTCTGGGATGCCCTGGCTGGGTACCTGCCCCACGCTGCTGGGTACCTGCCCCACGCTGCTGGGTGCTCAGCACCACTCCAACAGCTGAAGAACCTCATCCTGCCTCTTCCCAGCAGCCAGAGCTTGGAGCTTCCTCTGGCTGAAAGCCTTTCAGATCTCTGCAGCCCCCAGCACAGGGCTCCAGGGAGGGGATCTGGCTCAGCCCTTCAGCTGCCACGTGAAAGGCAGCCCACAGCCAGCTCCCTGGGATGGGGGGATGAAGGGGAGCCCCAGGAGCAGGATGGGGAGATGAATCCCAGCATCACAAGGTTGGAAAAGACCTGTAAGATCATCAGGTCCAACCATTCCCATCCTGTGCTGAACCAGATCCCTGAGCACCTCATCTCCCCTTTTTTAAACACATCCAGGGTGGGGGACTCAGCCCCTCCCTGGGCAGCCTGTGCCAGGCCCTGACAACTCTGCCAGGGAAGAACTTTTCCCTCCCATCTGCTCTGCCCCTGCCCTGGCACAGCTTGAGCCCATTGCCCCTTGTCCCATCTCCTGTCCCCTGGCTGGAGAGACCATCACCCACCTCTCTGCACCCTCCTGGCAGGGCAGGGGAGGTGGGGAGAAGGTCTCCCCTCAGCCTCCTCTTCTCCAGGCTGAACACCCCCAGCTCCCTCAGCTGCTCCTCAGAGGATTTGCCCTCCAGCCCCTTCCCCAGCCTGGTTGCCCTTCTCTGGACTCGCTCCAGGACCTCAATGTCCTTCTGATGGTGAGGAGCCCAGAACTGGACCCAGCACTCGAGGTGCAGCCTCCCCAGTGCCCAGTCCAGGGGCACAATCCCCTCCCCAGCCCTACTGGCCACACTGGGGCTGACACAAGCCAGGATGCCCTTGGCTTTCCTGGGCACACTGCTGGCTCATGTTCAGCCTGCAGCCACCCAACACCCCCAGGTCCTTCTCTGCCTGACAGCTCTCCAGCCAGTCCCCCCCAGCCTGTAGCGCTGCAGGGGGTTGTTGTGTCCCATGTGCAGCACTCTGCCCTTGGCCTTGTTAAACTTCATCCCATTGGACTCACCCATGGGTCCAGCCTGTTCAGATCCCTCTGAAGAGCCTCCCCACCCTCAGGCAGATCAACACTTCCTCCTAGTTTAGTGTCATCTGAAGTGAAGCCCCAGGAGCAGCATCTGGTCTCACTGGGGTCTCACCTGCAGCCACCTTGCAGGGAGAAGGCAGCACAGCTGGGATGATGCTCCAACCTACCTGGGAAGTCCTCACTGAGTTACTGGGCTGAACTGGGGCAGCACCAAGGCATCAGCCACTTCAGCATGGCAGCTGCTACCTCCAAGGAGGAGAGGATCAGGGGTCAGGGCATCCCACAGCCCTCCTGGGAAAGCAAGCAGCACACACACAGCATTGTGTATCCATGAGATTCCCAGCAAGTGGAGAAAGAGGGGGAGGGAAAAAATAAGTGTTTTGATCATAGATTTTAACAACAAAGCTACAGGCAGCTGAAAGGTGATGGTGCTGCAGAAGGCAGCCCACAGTGGGTGTCAGGAGACCCAATGGGTGCATGATGTCCCCATCCCTTCCCTCACTGCTGGGGCAGGGAGAGGGGAGCAATGCACACAGATCAGAGCACTGCCCTGGGTCACAGAGGGGGGAGCAACACCCTCTGCACCCAAAAAAAAATCACAGCTCTCATCAGGGGATGTAAAACACACCAACACAGGCTGACAACCCCCCACAGCCACCCCAGCCAGGGCTGCTCTGCATCCCCCCACAGCCACCCCAGCCAGGGCTGCTCTGCATCCCCCCACAGCCACCCCAGCCAGGGCTGCTCTGCATCCCCCCACAGCCACCCCAGCCAGGGCTGCTCTGCATCCCCCCACAGCCACCCCAGCCAGGGCTGCTCTGCATCCCCCCACAGCCACCCCAGCCAGGGCTGCTCTGCATCCCCCCACAGCCACCCCAGCCAGGGCTGCTCTGCATCCCCCCACAGCCACCCCAGCCAGGGCTGCTCTGCATCCCCCCACAGCCACCCCAGCCAGGGCTGCTCTGCATCCCCCCACACAAGTGTTCACTGGCTGCAGCATGAAGAGCCCATCACCCTGCAGAACAGGCTCAGGAAGTTTCCTGTCCTCAGCCAAAAACCCCTTTGGTGTGGGAGAGCCTGGAACTTATTACAAAGCCCTTCAGTAACTTTGGCTCACTCCAGCTAATTAAATCAGCTTCCCCATTTCCCTGGCTATTTGAGGGGCTCCAAACCACTGCTCAGCTCCCAGGCTCGTCACACCAAGTTAATTAAAGCCAAGCAGAACTTGGCAAGAGCTAAAAACAAAGAGGGGAGGGGGGGAAAATAGAAAGGAAAGCCTCCACAGTGAGGAAGGAGCCCAGGGTGGGGGTGATGCTGCTGTAAGGTGTTTTTCAGAGACACCCTCACACAGGGATGGAGGTGAGCTCACCTGGAACCCTACAGCCAGGCATAAATCCTTGGCCACATCCAGGCATAAAAATAAACTTGGAAGTTCAGTGCAGGAACCTAGACTAAAGGCAGGGACCTCTTGGTTTCCATAGGAAGCAGGATTAATAGCTTGGCAGGAGGAGGAGGAGGGGGGGGGGGTGTTTCCATTTTTACACAGGAATTTCCTCCTCCTCCTCCTCCTCTTGCAGGAGGAAAGAGAAGAGGGAGGGCTTGTAAGCAACACAAACTGGGACAGGGCTGCAGAACCTGGCAGCCAGCAGCTCTGAAGCATCCCTCGAGGCACACACAGGCCAGCAGGACTTCCAGGTTTCCAAGAGAAATCAAATGGACCAGCACCACTGCTCTCCCATTCCTCGAAAGCTCTGGCAAAGGAGCCAGCACCAGCAGGGATGCTCTGCTCCTTGGGCACGGTCCCCTCTCCGTGCATCCCAAGGGGCAGGCACCTTCCTCCTGGATCAAAGCCACAAGGAGCAGGAGAAGAGGTGGGGTTTGGAGTGTTTTCACTGGGAGAAAGCAAGGTGGGCAGCCCCCCTGAGCATCACCTGCAGTGGGAGCATTGGAGAGCACCCAGGGCAGGGAGCAGAGCACCAGAAGGATGCTCGGTGGTTGGGGAGGATGCCCACTGCAGCCATGACTTGTTCCTGCTGCCACCTTGCTCCCCCAGCACAGGAGGAGGATTTACGCCCAAAAAAAGGAGCACTCTGAGGTCAGCAGCTCTCCACACCCCAACTCCTGTGCTCCATGGAGCAGCTTGGCCAGGGGATTATCCTCACAGACCCCAGGGAGGGCTCAGCAGGGCATGCCCCCTGGCATCCAAGCCACGCTGATGGGACAGAGACTGAGCCCAAACTCTTCCCCTTTTCCCCAGTATGACCCAAACCAACTCCTTAATGGGGCTGTGCTCCACTGGCCAAGCTGCTCCATGGATTTCCCCCACAGCCCCCAGCAGTGCATGCCCCCCAGCATCCAAGCCACGCTGATGGGACAGACACTGAGCCCAAAATTCTCCCCCTTTTCCCCAGTATGACCCAAACCCCAAACCAACTCCTTAATGGGGCTGTGCTCCATGGAGCAGCTTGGCCAGTGGATTATCCTCACAGCCCCCAGGGAGGGCTCAGCAGGGCATGCCCCCCAACATCCAAGCCATGCTGATGGGACAGAGACTGAGCCCAAAATTCTCCCCCTTTTCCCAGTATGACCCAAACCAACTCCTTAATGGGGCTGTGCTCCATGGAGCAGCTTGGCCAGGGGATCTCCCCCTCACAGCCCCCAGCAGGGCATGCCCCCCAGCATCTAAGCCATGCTGATAGCCCAGAGACTGAGCCCAAAATTCTCCCCCTTTTCCCAGCATGACCCAAAGCCCAAACCCAGCCTGGCTGCACATCTCCCTCCATCTGCACAAGCACATGAAGGAGGGAGAGGAAGGTTGGCAGCTGACCACAACCTGACTCCCCAGAGAGCTCCTTACCTGACTCCAACCAGATGCTGTTTATCAGCCTGAGCACAAGCTACATGCCCAGTGTGATGGAGACAGAGAGAAATACAAGAAATGCTTGTTATGCTCAGAGCTTTTCATCCTCAGGCCGGATATACAAAGTTCCAGGAGAGGAATATGCATCCCTGGAGTCCCAAGGCTGGGTCTGGAAATCATATACTCTGTGAATGTGCTTTAATACCGGACTCAAGAAAGGGTTTGGGGTTATTGCACTGGAGAGCTTGATTGCAGATCCACAGCCATTCCTTGATTCCAAGCTGTATAGTTACAGCTTGGAATTAAGGGATGGCTGTGGATCTGTAACACAACACAGCAGCCCCAAGGAAAGGGCAGGGAAAGGGGGGGAGGTATTTACCCCACATCATTTTGTGCCTGTCCTATCACTGCTCCTCAACCCATGGAAGCCCAAGGGAAGACTCCAGCAGCCCTACTGGGGATTAATCCCTGTGGATCAAGCCAACAAAACCCAGCAGACAAGGGAAGAGGCATCTGGGTGGCAGCACAGAATCACAGGGGTTGGAAGGGACCTCCAGAGCTCATCAGGTCCAACCCCCTGCCAAAGCAGGGTCCCTAGGACAGGGCACACAGGGGCTGGAATCTCTCCAGAGAAGGAGACTCCACACCCCCTGGGCAGCCTGTCCCAGGGCTCCCTCACTCTCACTGGGGAAAAGTTCTTCCCCATGTTGCTGTGGAACTCCCTGTGCTCCAACTTGCAGCCATTGCCCCTTGTCCTGTCCCCACAGACACTGAGAAGGGGCTGGCCATTTCCCCCTGCATCCCATCCTTCAGATATTGATAAACATTAATAAGGTCCCCCCTTAGTCTTCTTCTCTCCAGGCTGAACAGCCCCAGCTCACTCAGCCTTTCCTCACAGGGCAGATGTTCCAGGCCCTTCATCATCTTCCTCACCCTCCTCTGGACTCTCTCCAGGAGATCCCTGGCTGTTTGATCCCAGGGAGCCCAGCACTGGACACAACACTCCAGGTGGGGCCTGACCAGGGCAGAGCAGAGGGGGAGGATCACCTCCTACTCTGCCCTGGTTCTACTCTACTACTTCTGGCTCTACTACTGAGCTGGGGAGCCCAGAACAGGGCTGCCCCTGCTCAGTCCCTGCCAAGGGGATGCTGTGCTCCATGTGGGATGGCACAGCTGAGGGGTGGGGGGTGAGGAGGAGCTGCTGGCAGTCCTCAGACTCTCAGCTCCTGGTTTTCTGCCTTCCTGGCTCCAGGGGAGTTTCAGCCTGTGCTGCTATGTAAAGACAAAGGAGAAGCTGCCCTGGCAGGACTGCAGAGTGTCCTTGTCACATCACCATGCTGGGAAGCCACACTCAGGGCTTCAGACCCCAACTGCCAGGTCCCAGCACCCACAAAGGAGGAGGAAGCAGCTCAGGGCAGTAGGAGAGCCAGGGCTGGGCTGGGTGGTGGGAGAAGATGTGCTGCAAAGATCAGGGCAGGAGGGATGTGGAACAGGGTAGTGATGCAGCCCAAGTGGAGGCAGATATCTTCACTGTGAAGATGATGACAGGACTCTCTTCTTGAGACATATGTGTGTGCAAGCACATCTCTGTCCATGCCTATGCTTTTTAGGTGTTCTTACCTCTTTAAGAGCCTAGCCAACACTTGCAGTATGCCAACATGCCTTAGCTGAAGCCTGCAAGGTCTGGGAGGAGCATCTGCCCCCACGTAGCTCAGGGCCACCCTGGAAGTGGCCTTGTCCCATCCACACTGGACCAGGATGCAAGGCACTCTCCTTGGCTTTTTCCAAGCAATTCAGGCTTGCCCCTCACATGTTGGTTGACCCAAACCCACCCATGTCCCTCTGCCACCCATGTCTGGCCAGAGCCATCCCAGCAAGAAGAAGAGGCAGCACCAGAGGAAGAGCCTGGACCACACTGCTGGCAGCCACAGGACTCTGTGTGGGCATCACTCGAGATGCCCTGTGGCACCCTGACCCCCAGCCCCTCTCTTACCTGGGCAGAGCCAGCCCATCTCCAGGTGCACTCCTTTTGGGGTGCACTCATGGCTACCAGGAATTCCATCCAGGTCTCCTCCAGCCACATCCCAGGTCTGGTTTCTGCCACGCTGGGCTGCAGAGCACACAGGGCACAGCACAGGGCTCCTCCTGCTGAGAGCTTGGCTGCTTTGGAAAGCATCCCACTTCCTTTGAGGGGAGGTATTTAGGCAGAGGCCACTGGAAAAAGTGATGCACTCTCCATGCCACCAAGCAGCATTCATCACCGTGTCAGGGTGCCAACAGTCACACAACACCCAAGGGAGCATCTTGCTGTAGCTCCCTGTCTTGCAACAGAGCACCCTTGCCAGCCCAGATCCTGGGCTCCCACAGCCACCCAGCTCCCACATGGGTGTTTTTCTCAGCTCCTTTGCTAGGAAATCAGCTTAACAACCCACAGAGTGTCCTCTGCTGGCTCAGGGCATGGAGAAAGCCACATCCTGCTTCTGCCAGTGCCTTGGAAGGCACACATAGTATCACAGGGGTTGGAAGGGACCTCAGGAGATCATCAGGTCCAACCCCTCCCCCGCCAAAGCAGCCCCCTAACTCATACTGCACAGACATGCATGCACACACTTGTGTGTCAGAGATGCCCCTACCCAACACACCCACACCACCCCCAGGCAGACACAGACATGCTTTGGAGCACCAGCAGCACAAACTCACTGCTCCCCAGTGCCTCCAGTTCACAGTCACCCCAGTACACCCAGCTGCTCTGCCCCAGAGCACCTCACAAGCAGGGAGCAGACCACCTCTCCTCCACAGGTACCAAAGCCACCCTGGATCACTCACCTCTTTCACCTCCCAAGGCTGCTTCTGTCTAACTGCACAGCTGGCTGGGCTCTCCAGGAAGCAACATCCCATCCCCATGTGCAGCCAGCACCCCTAAACGCACCATGGCAGCATCACCCTGCACCACTCACCAGTCTGATGGCATCACATTAGGTCCTTGTCACCCTTCCTCATCTTCCCACAGCCTCAATCAAGGTGGAGAAAGCCAAAGAGGGGCAGAAAACCCCCCCACAAAACACCACCCCTAGCCCTCAGAGCCTTCTAGCTGGGCTTGTGCCTTCACCCTGGGCTTTTATAGCCTAGAAGTGACTGATTGCTAATTAACTCAGGGTAATTAGCACCACTGCAGAAGCTAATCTGCTCATCCCTAAACATGTGTTCCCAACTATGAGGTTGATTGTGCTCAGGTCTAGAGACAACCATGTAAGCCTGACATCTGGAGCATCCCCAGAGCCAGGGTGAGCACCCAAGGGGCTCTTCTGGACCCTGCTCAGGGTGCTCAGCACCTTGGGGATATGCTGAGTGAAAGGGGTTTTCTAGGAGGGGCTGTGGAACCCCCTTGTGCTGTGGAATTTGGTACAGGGACAGCACCATGCCCCTCCTGGAAGCTAGGTGATGGAGGGGGCTAACTCCTTGGGAAGGTGCTGAGGAAGGGGGGGGGGGGTGAAGGATATCCCCACCTCCCTGCTTCTCTGCCAAGGAAATTACCTTGGCTTTAGAGCTTGCTGGCAAAACACAACGTGGTCTTCACGCTCCAGCTCCCCCCAAGGGCATTAATCAGGCTGAAAATAGAAAAACACCAGGGAAAAACCACCACCTCCTGGGTGCTCAGCTCTCTCTGGGAGCTGGGCCAAGTGCTCCCATCCTGACTCTCTCAGAAACAGGCTGCTAGGAGGATGCATTATCTCTGGAGGGCTTCAAGGCTGCTCAGATTTCGGGGAGGGGGCAGGGGGGGGGAACCAGCATGAGGCACCTGCTGCATTGTAATGAGTCTGCCTGGTACCCACAGGGATGCTGAGACTGACATCACTGTGCTGCAGCCATCCTGACCTGCTCAGGGCTGCTCTGGGAGGGGCAGCATCGGCTGTGCTGGGGTGTTGGTATCAATCTTCCCATTTTGGGGTGTCAGAAGATGAATTCCAGCTCCCTGGAGCACCCAGGGGTGTGCACAAGGTGACACCCCAGCTCCCTGGAGCAGCCAGGGTGTGCAGAGGATATCATCCCAGCTCCCTGGAGCACCCAGGGTGTGCAGAGGGTGATGTCCCAGCTCCCTGGAGCACCCAGGGATGCACAGAAGGTGGCATCCCAGCTCCCTGGAGCACCCAGGGTATGCAGAGGGTGACATCCCAGCTCCCTGGAGCACCCTGGGGTGTGCAGAGGGTGATGTCCCAGCTCCCTGGAGCACCCTGGGGTGTGCAGAGGGTGATGTCCCAGCTCCCTGGAGCACCCTGGGGTGTGCAGAGGGTGATGTCCCAGCTCCCTGGAGCACCCAGGGATGCACAGAAGGTGGCATCCCAGCTCCCTGGAGCACCCTGGGGTGTGCAGAGGGTGATGTCCCAGCTCCCTGGAGCACCCAGGGGTATGCACAGAAGGTGACATCCCATCTCCCTGGACACTCTGCCCTGTCCTGTCCTGCCTGGAGGCCACAGGAGCGTGAGCTGACCCAGGGTGAAGAGCTGCACCCAGGCACAAAGACTTAGTCATGCTGGAGCCCGAAGAGGAGGCTTGATGAAGAAAACATGCCCTGTGCATTGCCATCCCCTCCCTGCAGAGCTTGAAACTCCTTCCACACCCTCCCTCTCCCCAGCTTTGGGATGTCATTAAACTCGTTATTAATTGACTCCAAATGTCTCTGCTCGTGTTCCAGCAGAGCTAACCCCCATCAAAAGGAGCAGGGCACAGTGCTTAGACAGCACTTCTCCTCTTCAAAGCCTCTCACTGAGATTAATTGCTCCTCTCAAGTCCTCTGGGAAGGAGGGACAGGGGGATGATTGTTCTTGGTGCTGGGTGCGAGGTGGGAGAGGGACCTGAGCTGTCGCAGCGCCACTGGGAGAGGGGCTGCAGGTCCTCCAGGATGTGGGAGCTGCAGGGGGGGTCTCCTGGGCTCATGGCTGGGCTCCATCCCAATGGATATTCCCACAGCTCCTCAGGGCATGCAAAGCCTGGGTGGGTAATGTGGTGCCAAGGAAGAGCTGGAGCCCCCCAGGTGCCTGGCACCCCCCACATCCACAGACCTTCCCCTGGACCAGCACTCAGCTTGGCCTGGAGCATCCCTGAGATTCCCCTGGGACATCCCTGAGCTTGTCCTTGAGGCATCCCTGAGCTTTTCCTGGGCCATCCCTGAGATTCTCCTGGGGCATCCCTGAGCTTGTCCTGGGGTATCCCTGAGCTTGTCCTGGGGCATCCCTGAGATTCTCCTGGGACATCCCTGAGCTTGTCCTTGGGGCATCCCTGAGCTTTTCCTGGGGCATCCCTGAGCTTCTCCTGATGCATTCCTGATCTTGTCCTTGGGGCATCCCTGAGCTTGTCCTTGGGGCATCCCTGATCTTGTCCTTGGGGCATCCCTGAGCTTGGCCTGGGGCATCCCTGAGCTTGTCCTGATGCATCCCTGATCTTGTCCTTGGGGCATCCCTGAGCTTGTCCTGGGGCATCCCTGATCTTGTCCTTGGGGCATCCCTGAGCTTCTCCTGGGGTATCCCTGAACTTGTCCTTGGGACATCCCTGAACTTGTCCTGGGGCATCCCTGAGCTTGTCCTGGGCCATCCCTGAGCTTGTCCTTGTGCTCCCCCCGGCTCCTCCCGAATCCCTGCTGCCTGCCAAGAGCCTCGTGTGCAGGCAGGTCACTCCTCCTTCCTGCTTTATCCCGTGACATCACCAATCCCAGTCCTTCCTGACATCCCCAGTGACATCACCAACCCTCCCCTCATCCCTGCTGGAACACCATGCTACTGGCCATCCCCATTCTGGGGCTCGAGGTCCCACTCTCCATGGCATTAAGGGGTGGTTGGGTTGGCAAACGCTGGCCATGAGATCCAGCCCCCTTCCCACCCCAAAATCCTCCCCCATCAGCCCTGGGGGGGGTTGAACAAGCTGGTGTCCATGGGATGGAGCATCCCAGGGGAGGATCCACGCAGCCTTGGCTCCCAACACCCTCACTGCAGAAGCGGTACCGGTGGTGCCTGCACCTTGGGGCCAGATGGGTGCGTTAGTGAGGCTGACACGGGACCATCTGCTCTGGGTTTTGGTGGAGTTTACCACATCCCCCCCAGCCTGCTGGAGGCGAGGAGCCCACAGCTGGAAGGAATTAGAGCTGTCACGCTTCAAGGAGATACTGCACCGCAGAGAGAGGAGAACACCCCCCCTCACCAGAGCAGGAGCACCAGCATCTCCCCCCACACCCCTCTGTGAGACAGATCCTGCTGGGTGCTGAGCCCCTCCCAGGAAGGTCCAGCAGGGCATGGTGGGGGCATCTCATTGGGAAGAGTGTGGGGGCTGAGCCCTGTGTTGAGGGGGAGGGGGTTTATCCCAAGCTGGAGACACCCCCAGCTCTATTCTGGGGCAGGTGGGATGCTGGATGGGGCAGTGCTGGGGGCTGAGCCCTGTGTTGAGGAGGGGGTGTTACCCCAGGCTGGAGACACCCCCAGCTCCTTGCCAGGGCAGGTGGGATGCTAGATGGGGCAGCGCTGGGGGCTGAGCCCTGTGTTGAGGGGGAGGGAAGGGGAGAGGGGGGTTATCCCAAGCTGGAGACACCCCCAGCTCCATGCTGGGGCAGGTGGGATGCTGGATGGGGCAGTGCTGGGGGCTGAGCCCTGTGTTGAGTTGGGGGTGGGGGGTTATCCCAGGCTGGAGACACCCCCAGCTCCATGCCAGGGCAGGTGGGATGCTGGATGGGGCAGCGCTGAGGGAGTACCCAACTCTTTGCCCTGTGTTGAGGAGAGGGTGTTATCCCAGGCTGGAGACACCCCCAGCTCCATGCCGGGGCAGGTGGGATGCTGGATGGGGCAGTGCTGGGGGCTGAGCCCTGTGTTGAGGTGGGGTTGGGGGGTTATCCCAGGCTGGAGACACCCCCAGCTCCATGCTGGGGCAGGTGGGATGCTGGATGGGGCAGCACTGGGGGCTGAGCCCCGTGTTGAGGGGGAGGGAAGAGGAGGGGGGTGTTATCCCAGGCTGGAGACACCCCCAGCTCCATGCTGGGGCAGGTGGGATGCTGGATGGGGCAGCGCTGGGTGGTGGTACCCATCCCTTTCCCCACTGCAGCTGGGCATCTCCAGGATCCCAACACATCCATTCACCCCCACAGAGTTTGGGATTTGGAGGGGGGTGTTTTGAACACAGCAAAACCCCCACACCACCCTGGGCTCCTCCATTCCCTCCAGTTCCCAGGAGCAGGGTGCCTTTCCCTTTAATTAACTGCCCTGTGCTTTCCATAGCTCCCAGGGTCTCGGGGGCGCAGTCACCGTGCCGTGTTCCTGGCAGGGAAGGAGCCCTCAGTCCTTTATGATATGGAATAGTTTCAGCATTAGTTATTCCTAAATCATTCCAGCTTATGAGCAGCCTGACAGTTTGGCACAGGCAGCAGGATTGGGGCTGTACCAGGAGCTAATAAAACCTCAGGAAGAGCTGTGGACCCACGCTAGCAGCGGGGCACTGGGGGAAGGGGGATTACCAAGGGGCACCCCCACTCCTCACTCCTCTGGAGCAGCAGGAATTGGCAGCTGCCTCCATCTCCATGAGAAGGGATGAGCATCCCAACCCCCTCCCCTGACAGCAAAAGGCTCTTTCTCCTCATCTCTCTCTCTCTGCTCCTCCATCTCCCAAAGCATCTCTGGGTACCACCACCCTGGGGTGTCTGGAGGGCTGGGATGCTGCAGAGAAGGGGACAGAGGAGTCACAGGGTGTCTGCCTGGTGCTGTCAGTCATTATTTATTAGAGGGGAGAGGGAGGAAAACACATGGGAGAGGAACAAACCCCCCAGATGGGATAGGAAACAAACCCTGCCCTTGCTCTCAGCGTGCTCCCAGCAGTGCAGCAGCTCACCAGCAGCACGTTCCCCACCTGCACTGGTCCCAGCTCAGATGGCAAAGGGGTTTTGTGTGTCCCTGCAAAGGTGTGTGCTTTAAGGGACAGGGAAAATAATTTGGGGAGGGTGGACAGACATCAGCCCTCGTTGCATTGACCCAGCTCTTCTGGGTTTGCCTTGGGGGAGGGTGTTTCACCCCTGCTCAGCCAAAAGGATGTGCACACTGGAGCTACACAAGATGCTCCGGGCTTGGATGTGAACAGAGGAGGAGGAAAAGGAGGTAGGAGCCTCCCCAAAGTGCCAAATGGGGCACAGTAACCTCTGAGCAGCACCCAGCTGTGCTTCCCAACAGGTTCTGGACCAGCACAGGGTCCAGCTCACACCCCAACCCCAGTCTCAGAAGCTCCTACAGCATCCTTGGGGGCAGAGATGGCTGGTCCTGGTGCCACAGGGGAAGATAAATGGACAGGGTACATAGAAATAACAAGGGCTTTGTGGAAACCATGAAGAAATAACGAAGGGATTAAAATAGAGGATCTATTTTTGGAAGGCCTGGCACAGGATCTGACCCAGAAAGCCACCTGCAAACACAGCCAGCACCACTTCCCTGTGCTTAGACCCAGCCAGCCCTGCTCCAAGGACTGGGATGTCCATGCCCTGCTGCAGGCAAGGTGCTTGGAGGGGCTGGAAACACCCCTCAGTGCTGCCTCTGCCTCAGCCAGGGGAGCTGCCTTGCTACAAGACCCCCCCCCAGGGGCTCCTGGGGAGAGCACAGGCAGCTTGGGAAGGCTGGAGGGAATACAAGGGCTGCAGGAACAGGCCCTTTACTGTTTGCCTGACGGATCCAGTTGCAGGCCAGGTCCATAAAAAAGCTGATTTTAGACTTTTATGGCTGAAATAATTGCCACTTGCATGCCAAGGGCTCGTTAGCAGGGGGTGGCAGGTGACGCCACGTGCTGTGGCTCACACAGACGTGTCCCCCCCACCCCACCCCAGGCTGGGCATCGCTTGCTCTTGTTCCCCTGCCCCAGTATCACCACTGCCAGTGAGAGAGGGGCACTGGGAGGCAACATCACTGGGAGGACACATCACTGGGAGGCCACATCACTGGGAGGCAACGCTGCCTCAGCCAGCGCAGCGTCCAGCCTTCCTCCCGCCTCTCCTCCTCCTCCTCTCCTCCCCACAGCCAGGCTTTTCGCCTCGAAACCCTTCTTTGTCATGGCAAGTTCTGCAGCTGGAAGCACCAGGGCTGGGGCCAGGCACAGCGGGGCAACCACATCCCCTTGGCCCAGGCCCTGGGTGCCGTGGTGGCTGGGCTCCTGCGGCCTGGCCTTGCCTGGCAGCTGGTGGTAGCACGGAGGCTGGTGCCAGGCCTGGGTTTTTGGCTGGTCACATGTGGAACACATTATGTTTTTCTCATCATCTTGATGCAATCCTTTCCTCCTCCTTCCTTCTTTTTGTGTGTTCAACCCCACTGTTCAATCCCATGTCCTTCCTCCCCTCTCCCCCCCCCCACCCCACAAAGGCCTTGCAGGCCGGAGCCTACAGGAGCCCATGGAAAACCTGCCAAAGGCTGTGTTCTTCCCCATCCTGTGCCCAATCCTCTCTCACTCCCTTCCCAGGTCCCTCCCTTCTCCTGCTGCCTCCTGTGAATCCCCACCACAAAGCCTGTTTTCCAGCAGGAAACCAAAAGCAGAAGGCAGGGGCAGGAGGATGGGAACAGTGCTGCCTGCCTCTCCTATGGGCTCATCCCCAGTTTTTGGGACTCCTCCTCCTCCCTGATCCAGCTCTTGGAGCAGGGATGCTCCTTGAGGTCCTCTGATCATGACCAACACCTCCTGCTCCTTGCCATCCAACCAGACACCCTGTGCTTGTGGTGGCATCACCAGTCCCCTCCCCACACTTGCCCCTCGCATCCTTACACAGGGATTTCTCAGGGAAGGGGGGGGGGTCCCCATCAGCACCCTGGGGAGCTGGGGCCCTGCTGCAGTGGTGTAGAAAACCCAGAAAGTCCCAGCAGTGGGTGAGAAGTGTTGGCTCTGGGCACAGCAAGCTGAACTTCTTTCCTAAAGGAAAATAGGGAGACAACCCTTCTCCCAGGTAGCTGCTGCTCTGCCACATCTGAACCCACCCAACATGGATGCATCTCCCTCTGGGTCAGGCTCATCAGCATGTCTGTCTTGCCCAGAGAGGCATCAGCAGGGTCCAGCACTGACCCTGAGGATGGGAAGGGCAGTGAACTCCATTGGGCTGCGGCTTCCAAGGTACTTAATGCTTGGAAAGGAGCTGGAAAGGTGTCATGGGGATGCTGGTCCTTCCCTCCTGGGGGTAGGAGAGCATCCTTTCTCTGCAGGGGGTAATAAACTCAAGGAGAGAAAGGGAGAGCCCTGAGCCCTTGCCCCAACATAGCAGGGGGGCAACAATTTGGGGGTCCCACAGCAGCAAAGCCACTAGTGCCATGTGTGTCCCCCCAAAACTGAGCCCTGGCAGCCCCGTGGCTCCCCTCATGCCAGGAGCTGGAGTGATGCCATGCACTGGCTATAAAAGCAGACAGGGCTTGTGATGCAGGCAGGGAGAAGGCAGAGTGTGTGTTCTCACTGTAAATAGAATGAGATGATTAATTAAAGCACAAGCCCTGCTGCCAAGGGGAAGAATGGGGCTCAGGTGGCTAATCTGAGCCAGGCTGTGGAGCCAGCTGGGGAGTTTCTGCCTCCCAGCATCTGCTCTGTTAAGGTTTCATGGGATAAAGGCAGGAGAGGTGTGAGAGTGGAGGAGACATTCCAGGACAGGTCCTCTGCCATGGGGATCTGCTGCTGCCCAGCACCCATCAGCCACACAGGGCAGGGCCTGAACCCCCACAGGGACATGGCAAACCCTGGAGACTCCTTATCCCTGATGGATACATCCCAATAACCCCACCTCACCTGCCAAGGGAGGGGGGGGCTCTGCTCCTGCCCCTGCATCCACATCACAGTCAGACACTGCTGGCCCTGGGCAGAGCCCCCCCTCACCCCAAATTGATGGCTCACCCATGCCTCTGCTGCTCCTCCTGCCCACGTCCTGGTGGGGCTGGTGCCTGCTTGCACCCTGCTCACACCCTGTGCACACCCTGCCTGCACCCTGCCCTCACCCCTCCAGCCAAACAAGCATCCCCCAGGGCTGTGAGGGATGGAGAGGCACCCGGGGAGGTTGTTTCAGGGCTGGGTTCTCCCTCTCCCTCTCCAAACATCTGTGCAGATGTTAACAGGCGTGGCAGGGCTCGATTTTCGGCACGGAAGGCAAAGGGTTAGAGTTGAGCTCTTGGGTAAGTGACACCAAGGAAGTCAAAGTTTAATTGGCTGGGATGAAAGCCCACGGCCACCGGTGCTGGCAAAGGCTAAGAGGGGCCATTGGTCACGGGCAGTAAAGGCCACACACAGGCAGCACCAGGGCAGGTCCCCCCCTGTGATGGAGCAGGCTTCACTATCAGGGCTCAGCCCTCCTCAGCCTCACAGCATCACAAGGTTGGAAAAGACCTTGAAGATCATCAAGTCCAACCGTTCCCATCCTGTGCTGAACCAGATCCCTGAGCACCTCATCTCCCCTTTTTTAAACACATCCAGGGTGGGGGACTCAGCCCCTCCCTGGGCAGCCTGTGCCAGGCCCTGACAACTCTTTCAGGGAAGAACTTTTCCCTCCTATCTGCTCTGCCCCTGCCCTGGGGCAGCTTGAGCCCATTGCCCCTTGTCCCATCTCCTGTCCCCTGGCTGAAGAGACCATCGCCCACCTCTCTGCACCCTCCCTTCAGGTAGTTGTAGGTGGTGCCTCATCCCTCCCTGCATCCCCTGTGCAGGAGCAGCAGTGCCAGGGAGCATCCCTGTGCGTGTCCCCCCAGCAGCCTTTGGTCCCCACCTATGGAAGGGGTCATCTTCCAAAAGCCCCTCTGAGCAGTGTGGGTCCAACCATCTGGGTTTGAGTTGTCAGGGCCCAGGGAGGGGCTAAGTCACCCACCCTGGGTGTGTTAACAAAGGGGAGATGAGGTGCTCAGGGATCTGGTTTAGTTTAGGATGAGAATGGTTGGACTTGATGATCTTAAAGGTCTTTTCCAACCTTGTGATGCTGTGACTTTCCAGTGGGGGGGGGTTTATATCCATCAGTGCCCAGACCATGATAATAATAAACCCCCCAAGATGATGTTCTCCACCCCTGGCAGCTCACACAGCTGCAGTGAGACCCCACAGTGGGCTGCTGATCAGCACAGCCCCCATCCCCATCCTCACCCCCTCATGAGGGCTGCATCCCTTTGGGGACACCCTTCTCTTTCCCACTTACCCAAGGACATCCTGGTTGGCAGAGTCCAGGAGGTTTGGGCATCACCTCCAAGCATCCTCAAGCAAAGCAAACAGCAGCAGGCACCAGCACTGCTGGGGGGGGGCTCTGCTGGTGCAGAGGGGTGCAGGAGGGTGCCAGCCAGGAGGATGTATTTCCTCAGGCTTCCCAAACCTCCCAAAACCCAGTTATTACTGGGAAATATGAGGTCTGGCAGACACAAGCTGGTCATTTCCCTCCCCACGTAGCGTGTTCCCAGCGCCGACGTCGCAGGGAGGGAGCAGGGTTGGGGGTTCCCATTAGCTTTGCTGTGAGCCCTTCCCATTTGGAATGCTCTGCTGGGAATAGGGAGCCACTAAATTCAACAACAGCCTCCATCCCTTTTAAATCCAGAGGTGTAGGGGAGCTGCAGGCCCCCAGGGAGATGCTCAGGTTTGTTTTGGGCTCCTCAGAGAAAACAAAGAGAGTAGAGAAGCATCCTCATGAAACCAGCAGAGACTCCAGGCTGCTGGGGGGGAAACACCAGGGTCAGACCCTGGAGCAGCTTTTCCTTGCTTGTCTCACTGATCTGAGGGTGCAGGAAAGAACAGGGAGCTGGGATGGTGGGTTGTGGAGGGGCTTTGGCTCGCCAAGGGGAAAGGAGCTGGGCTGGGATAGGGTCCTCTGCTCCATGCTGGTGGCTCCCCACAGCACAAACCAGCAACACACACCCCAGCAGTGCCAGCTGCCAGCATGGCCCCAGCTCTGGGTGCTGCCCCTGAGCCCAAACAGCCCCAGCTCTGGGTGATGCCTCCAAGCTCAAACAGCCCCAATTCTGGGTGCTGCCCCAACCCCAAACAGCCCCAGCTCTGGGTGCTGCCCCCAAGCTCAAACAGCCCCAGCTCTGGGTGCTGCCCCCAAACCCAAACAGCCCCAGCTCTGGGTGCTGCCCCCAAACCCAAACAGCCCCAGCTCTGGGTGCTGCCCTCAAGCTCAAACAGCCCCAGCACTGCATGCCAAACCCAAACCCAAAAAGCCCCAGCTCTGGGTGCTGCCCACAAGCTCAAAAAGCCCCAATTCTGGGTGCTGCCCCCAAACCCAAACAGCCCCAGCTCTGGGTGCTGCCCTCAAGCTCAAACAGCCCCAGCTCCAGGTGCTGCCCCTGAGCCCAAACAGCCCCAGTTCAGGATGCCAAACCCAAATAGCCCCAGCTCTGGGTGATGCCTCCAAGCTCAAACAGCCCCAATTCTGGGTGCTGCCCCCAAACCCAAACAGCCCCAGCTCTGGGTGCTGCCCCCAAGCTCAAACAGCCCCAGCTCTGGGTGCTGCCCCCAAGCCCAAACAGCCCCAGTTCTGGATGCCAAACCCAAAGAGCCCCAGTTCTGGGTGATGCCTCTAAGCTAAACCAGCCCCAATTCTGGGTGCTGCCCCCAAACCCAAACAGCCCTGGCTCTGGGTGCTGCCCCAAACCCAAACAGCCCCATCTCTGGGTGATGCCCCTAAGCTCAAACAGCCCCAGATCCAGGTGCTGTCCTCGAGCCCAGTTCAGGATGCCAGACCCAGACAGCCCCAGCTCTGGGTGCTGCCCCCAAGCTCAAACAGCTCCAGCTCTGGGTGATGCCTCTAAGCTCAAACAGCCCCAGCTCTGGGTGATGCCTCTAAGCTCAAACAGCCCCAGCTCTGGGTGATGCCTCTAAGCTCAAACAGCCCCAGCTCTGGGTGATGCCTCTAAGCTCAAACAGCCCCAGCTCTGGGTGATGCCTCTAAGCTCAAACAGCCCCAGCTCTGGGTAATGCCTCTAAGCTCAAACAGCCCCAGCTCTGGGTGATGCCTCTAAGCTCAAACAGCCCCAGCTGTGGGTGATGCCTCTAAGCTCAAACAGCCCCAGCTCTGGGTAATGCCTCTAAGCTCAAACAGCCCCAGCTCTGGGTGATGCCTCTAAGCTCAAACAGCCCCAGCTCTGGGTGATGCCTCTAAGCTCAAACAGCCCCAGCTCTGGGTGATGCCTCTAAGCTCAAACAGCCCCAGCTGTGGGTGATGCCTCTAAGCTCAAACAGCCCCAGCTCTGGGTAATGCCTCCAAGCTCAAACAGCCCCAGCTCTGGGTGCTGCCCCCAAGCTCAAACAGCCCCAGATCCAGGAGCTGCCCCTGAGCCCAAACAGCCCCAGCTCAGGATGCCAAACCCAAACAGCCCCAGCTCTGGGTGATGCCTCCAAGCTCGAAACAGTCCTGGCTCTGGGTGCTGCCCCCAAACCCAAACAGCCCCAGCTCTGGGTGCTGCCCCCAAACCCAAACGGCTCCAGCTCTGGGTGCTGCCCCCAAACCCAAACGGCTCCAGCTCTGGGTGCTGCCCCTGAGCCCAAACAGCCCCAGTTCAGGATGCCAAACCCAAACAGCCCCAGCTCTGGATGATGCCTCCAAGCTCAAACAGCCCCAGCTCTGGGTGCTGCCCCCAAACCCAAACAGTCCTGGCTCTGGGTGCTGCCCCCAAACCCAAACAGCCCCAGCATCAGGTGCTTCCCCAGAGCCCAAACCAAGCCCTCACCCCTGCCCAAGAGCACTCCAGAGGTCCCTAAGGGAGCTGGGGGCTGGACTCCATCAGGCTGGTGGTTGTTATTATCAGCAGGCCCATCCTAACACTGCTTGCCAAGCGTGTTCCTAACAGCACCTTGAAACTCAGCCCAGCTCTGCTTCTTGCTGCCAGGCAAGGCCTCGGTGCTGGCAACTGCTCCTCACAGCCTGAGGGAGCTTTGGGTTTCTCCCTTAGATGGGTCAGTGTTCCCAGAGCCCCTGGGGCTGAGCTGCTGCTGTGATGGACCAGCCAAGGTGGGGGTGGCTGTGGGTGGCATTCCCCATGGCCAAACCCCCCCAAGAGCCACCCTACTGGCATCCCCCAGCATGGGCAAAGCACTGAGGTGGGTGCTGGCATCAGAGAAACGCTGAGTGACCCTGGAATTATGGAATAATCTGCCATAATAATTCCTCCTGGTGTGCACTGTGTGCAGGGGGATGCTCCTCCCTCAGTATTTTTCCACAGTTCCTCGGGCAGCCCCCTGGAGAATCCCATCAGGAACAGGAGGACACTGGCTGCAGAAGAGGTGGGGGTGATGGGGACCTGCCCCGTGGGCAGCCTGGGGTGTCCCATGAGGAGGAGATGCTGTGGAGATGCTGTGGGAATGCTGGCTTCATCTCTAGCACCACTGGGCTTGATAATCAATAAAACCCCTATAAAACACCAGCTGCTTGGGCAGATACAGTGGGTTATAGAATCCCAGCCTGGTCTGGGTTGGAAGGGACCCCAAGGATCACAGAGCTCCAACCCCCTGCCACAGGCAGGGCCACCAACCTCAGTCCTCCTGTAAGGACTTCAGGGGTGTGAAAGGTGGCTTTTGGGGAGGCAGATGGGGGATGGAGGGGTGGGGAAGGTGCATGAACACAGCTTGGTACCCCCCTGGGATGAGCAGCACCACCTCCCACCAGATCATAGAACCATCATAGACTGGGCTGGGTTGGAAGGGACCCCAAGGGTCACAGAGCTCCAACCCCCTGCCACAGGCAGGGCCACCAACCTCCAGGCCTGGAGCTACACAAGGTTGCCCAGGGCCCCATCCAACCTGGCCTTGAACACCCCCAGGGATGGGGCACCCACCCCCTCTCTGGGCAGCCTGTTCCAGCCCCTCACCACTCTCTCTGCACAGAACTTCCCCCCAATCTCTCCTCTCCCCCTTCCCTCCTCCAGCTTCACTCCAGCCCCCTTGTCCTGCCAGTCTCTGCCCTTGAACAAGCTGATTCCCCTCCTGTTCCTCTGCTCCCTTCAGGCACTGGAAGGTCACCCCACTCTCCCCCTGCTCCCCACCCTGCTCTGTCCCATGGGATCACTACAATCTCCACCACAGTCTCCATCACTGGCACTGCAGTGATGCAGCCCCCTGCCCAGGCACCCACTCCCTGCCTGTGCCCCCTCTCCCCTCCTGCCCCTCTCCTCCCCAGCCTCCATCCCTGCCCTGGGGCCATGGCAACGGGCTGTGACGTCTCCACACCTCCAGGGTGATTCGATTAGGTGGGCTGTGCATGAGGAAAGTTCCTGTTGGAGCAGGAACTGATCTAATTATTGATGCTAATGGTGGCAGGGGCTCAGCAGAAGAGTGAGGTGCCCAGGAGGTGGGGGATGAGCTGGGCAGGAGTGTGCTCAGCAACACCCAGGAGCTCTGCTCTGAGTGCAAGGGCAAGGTCAGAGCTGAGGACCAAACCCCAAACCTCTCCCTCTCCCAGCTCCCTACCTGGCAGCTGATGCTCTCCAGGAGGATCCAGAGCTCCTGGTCCTCCTGCATCCCATCCCATGCTCCAGCAGCACTGTGCATCATGAGGAAGGGCAGAGCTGCCAGGATGGAAACCCAAAGAGGTCCCAGCTTTCAACCAAGCAGCTCTGGGATCTTCTCCCCAGGAGGCAGCTCACAGTAGGAGCATCACCCCAAAGCTTCCTGCTGCTGGCTCGTGGTGGTGATGGAGGTGCTGGGATGGGCACTGAGGTTCCTGAAGGTCACTGAACATGCTCTGGCAGGTGACCAGGACCTGTGCTGGCCATTCCCACCTCTTTATGAAGGGCTGGACATGAGTGCAGCCCCATGGTGCCATCCCCCATCCTGCCTGGCTTTTCCATGGCTGGGCTGACCTGGGATGCAGAGCAGCACAAGAACATTTCACCCTGGGGCAGATCCAAAACCCTCCACCTAACTCTGTCAGGAAGGGAGGTGGAGGAAGATGGAGGGAGAAGAAGGGAGAAGAAGAGAGATGGAGGGAGATGGAGGGAGAAGAAGGGAGATGGAGGGAGAAGAAGGGAGATGGAGGGAGATGGAGGGAGAAGAAGGGAGATGGAGGGAGATGGAGGGAGAAGAAGGGAGATGGAAGGAGATGGAGGGAGATGGAGGGAGAAGAAGGGAGATGGAGGGAGAAGAAGGGAGATGGAGGGAGATGGAGGGAGAAGAAGGGAGATGGAGGGAGATGGAGGGAGAAGAAGGGAGATGGAGGGAAATGAAGGGAGATGGAGGGAGATGGAGGGAGAAGAAGGGAGATGGAGGGAGAAGAAGGGAGATAGAGGGAGAAGAAGGGAGGTGGATGGAGGTGGAGGAAGATGAAGGGAGAAGAAGGGAGATGGAGGGAGAGGGAGCGAAGCACTGGGGCTCTGCCTCCCAGACTGTGATCCAGAGGTGAGATCACAGAGGAGGAGGAATCCAGAGGAGGGATCACAGAGGAGAGGTGGGATCCAGAGGAGGTCACATTCTGCACACTCAGGACCTGGGTGCTGCATCTCCCCTCCAACCCTGCAGAGAAGTGAGGACACCCCACACCCCCACTCCAGAGGGTCAGAGCTGGCACAGAGGGTGGCCATGTCACTGGGGAGGGACAAGCCCCCCCCCACATTGCAGCTCCTCTTCCAAAGAGCCTGGGGTGAGGATTTTCCCTCCCTTCTTCCTCCAATTTCGATGAAACAGCGATTTCTGTAGAGGGAGAGCAAGAAAAAAAGCCTTGAAAAAACAACCTTTTGGCATGTTTTGGAGGCAAAAATCCCCTTTTTCTTGGAAAAGGGGCCAAAGCCGAGCCCATGTTCACTTGGAAATGGGCCTCGTTCTAGTTGAAAACCAGCCCAATTTTGCGATGGAAAATGGGAAATTAGACCCAGCCTGGCTCTTGGGAGGAGAAAACTTTCCATGAAAATCACCTGCCCACTGGAACAGAGCAAAAAAAAACCAAACAAACCCCTCAAAAGTGGAATTTTCACCCACCCAACCCAGGACTGGCAGCATCATCCCATCAGGATGCTGTGCTACCCATGGCTGGAGCTGCTTCCCCAGCCTGCTCTGAGCTCCTCCTGCTGCTGGAGGCTTGGGGAAAGGCAGGTTCCCTCATCCCAGGGCTGGGTTGGTTGGGGAAGGGGGTGTTTTCCCAACCTAATATAAGCAACAAACTCCCCCCCCCTCCCCAGATTTGCCCTGTGGGTGGGATTCTGGCACAGCATGTAGCCTGATAGGATTTCTCTTACAATGTGATTTCCTCCTGCTTATAATTCCATTATCCAAGGTGTTTGTGTAGAACATCAACCACACAGGTAATATATGGGATGGGGAGCTAAATTAGAGAGCCTGCATGGTTTTTAATGGAGGGTTGCAAGTAGCTGTGGAATAATCCAGGCTGGATACAGCCACCATCACTTAACAGGTGCCTGACAGGGTGAAATACTTCATCAGAGGGGTTATTGCCTTTTAACACATCTTACACTTCTTCCATCTTTCCTGAATAAAGTGCCCAGCTGTCCCATCCATCTTCAGGTGGGATCTGGCAGTGCTGGGTCCTGCTCTGCTCTCCAGCAGCAGGGTGATGCTGATGTGTGCTGTAACCTGGAGTGTTGGGTCCAGTTTTAGGCTCCCTGGGATAAAAGGGACAGGGATCTCCTGGAAAGAGTCCAGAGGAGGGTGAGGAAGATGATGAAAGGAGTGGAGCATCTCCCCTGGGAGGAAAGGCTGAGTGAGCTGGGGCTGTTCAGCCTGGAGAGAAGAAGCCTGAGAGGGGATCTGATCAATGGGGATCAATAGCTGAAGGGTGGGACACAGGGGGACATGGGCAGCCTCTGCTCAGTGTCTGTGGGGACAGGACAAGGGGTGATGGGCTCAAGTTGGAGCATAGGAAGTTCTGCACCAACATGGGGAAGAACTTTTCCCCAGTGAGGGTGAGGGAGCCCTGGGACAGGCTGCCCAGGGGGTGTGGAGTCTCCTTCTCTGGAGAGATTCCAGCCCTGACCTGTCCTAGGGACCCTGCTTTGGCAGGGGGTTGGACCCCATGAGCTCTCAAGGTCCCTTCCCACCCCTGTGACTCTGTGTTCTGTGCTTCTGTGAACCACCCACGCCTGGCAGGAAGCACATTTCTCTTCTTATTTATCAGCATTTGAGGCGTTCTGTGTAAATTCAAAGGCAGGAACATTCCCAGGTGAGGAGAAAACCCACTCACAGTCACCTCATGCCTCATTCATCCCCCCTTAAACCTCTCCAGGCTGTAAATTCCTTTCACTTTCCCACCTCAGATGGGATTGTGGTGCTTGAAACTAATCCAAACCCAGCTACCAAACTCCAAAAGGAGTGATGAATTTCCACTGGGAATCAGGAAAAAGGCATTTTCAGCCCCTTCCAGCAACCTGGGGGATCCATGAGGCTGGGGATGCTGGAGAGGGGCAGCCCCTGGCTCCAGCCTAGAGGATGCTCAGCCACTTAACATTCTCCCCTCGTCCCTGGAATAAACAGTGCTTTGTTTTAAGCCCCCTCGCTGCACAGGCAAGAAGCACTTAGGGGCTTTCATAAGCTCATCTGCATAATAATGCCGGAGAATTCTTATCTCAAGTGATGGGAGTGTTAAAACCCTCATCCCAGCCGGGAAATAGGAGGAGGAGGAGGAGGAGGAGGAGGAGTCACCCGAGAGAGTGACACTGGTGTGGTGGAGCCAGGGAGGGAGCAGGGCTGCTGGAGCTTCCCCCCCTCCCACACACCACGGGTTTTGAAGCAAATGTCTGAGCAAAAGGAGGGTTGGGAAGGAGCAAGGAGGAAATTTTGGGTGCCCAGGGTGGTGGGTGCTGGGTGGGATGCGTGCAGAGCATCATCCTCCAGATGATGAGGGAATCTCTGGCTGCTGGGGGATTTAGGTGTCCCCCATCCCACACACACACCCCTCAGCATCCCCAGAGAGCCCCAAAGCTCCACGCTGGGATGCTCACCATGAGTGGGGAGGGGGGGGAGCTCAGCACCTCCCCACCCATGGGAACAGGGGCCACATAGCAGATGGGTGATTGCTGGGGGGGGGGGGTGGGGGGTGTTCTGATTTATGAGCAGCAAAACCTGTGAACACCATCACTCCCTGGTGAGGGAGGCATGTTTTCTCTGGCGTGCTGTAGGAACAGGGGGGGCTGCTTTGAGCTCTGAGAGCCTTCCTGAGCTCCCAGCCCTCTGGGGTGTGAGAGGCTGGGTGGGGGGGAGGAGGGGTAGGGGGTGATAACTTCTGCAAACACAGGGGCTGTGAGTCAGCCAGCTGAATTTAACCTAAATCAAGGGCTCAGTCGCCGCAGGAGAAACAAAAGGGGGTGAAATGAGGCAGGGCAAATGGAACAAAAGCCTCTTCCTAACTTGGATGGCAGCACAGACAGAGAGACAGGCGGCATTACACAGGCTGCAGCCAGCACATCACCCCTCCTGGAGATGGGAGGGGGTTTGTCAGGAGTAGAGGCACAGAGCATCAGTAGGGCAGCCCCTTCCTCATGGTTTTTCCCTGTAGCCTCATGGCAGGGAGCTGGGAGGAAGGAGAAGCTTTGTTCATCTTCCTCCTCCTCCTCCTCTCCTGCAAGACCAGGCAGCCCCTCATGGGGAGGCTTAGGGAAGGACCATGCTGCCATCACCCATGGGGTACCTCAGAGGATGCTTCCTGAGCCTGGGGAGGGAGAACACAGCTCCAGACACCTGTAAAACTCTCCCCAGAGCCACGGGGAGCTCATGGAAAAGAGAAACGAGGCTCAGCAAGGTGCATCATTCATGTGGAAGCTCAGCTGGGTGTGATGGATGTGGGTGGCAGTGAGTGCTGAGCTCCTTGCAGGCTGACTGTGCTGCTTTGCAGGGGAGTCACGGCGTGGGGTGAGTGATGGTTTCAGGGTGCAGAGCAGGGAGAGGGGGGGAAAAGTCTCCACTGGAGAGTGGGAAAGAGCAGGAAATTACACCCAGCTTCAGCTGTTAACCTGCTCTGTGGAGCCAAGGCAGGAGCAAGCCCAGAGCTCATCCTGCTGCCAGACACAGCATCCCATGTGAAGCCAGGGGAGCCCTGGCCTGGGCTCACCTCTGGTTCTGGCTATGAATGCAGCCAGCATCTATGATGGATGGTCTGAACCTCCTCCTCCTCCTCAGGCTGGGGATGGCTGGGAGCTTTGCTGCCCAGATGGGCTGTCAGTGTGCCTTGAGCCAGGGCTGAGCTGGGGCTCATCCAGGCTGGAACAGCAAACTGCAGCATCCAGGCTCAGGGTGATGCTGGGGGAAGCAATGCCAGGCTGGGGGCAGCACCCTGTACTCAAACAGGGCTGCTGCAGGGGAGCCCTGATGGGCTTCAAACCCAGGATGGGGGAGGTGGGAGTCTGGGCTCACATTCCTCAGCCCAAAAGCCACCAGGAAGTGCTGGGAGTTCAGCTGGCACATCTTTACATCACCATGCATCCCATCTGCAAGGACTTGCAAAAGTTATCTCCTCCCTTGGAGCACACTGGGGTTCCCCAGCCTGGGACCTTACATACAGTGGGGCTGGGAGGGTGATCACTGCTTGGAGCTTCAAACAAAACCATGTGTGTCCCACCCCTGGCTCCTCAAAGCTTCCCAAAGCTTTGCAGAGCCCCTTTGCCATCCTCCAGCCAGCCCTGAGCAGCAGCAGCGCTACTGAAGCATCCCTGGGGGTGAGGTTTGCTGGTTGCATCCCCTCTCCCCTCTGAAGCCCACCCAGAGCATCCCTGGGGGAGGAGGTTTGTTGGTTGCATCCCCTCTTCCTCCTGCAGCCAGCCCAAAGCACCCCTGGGGGGGAGGTTTGCTGGATGCAGCCCTTTCCCCCCCACAACCCCCTCAGAGCATCCCTGGGGGAGAGATTTGCTGGATGCAGCCCTTTCCCCCCCACAACCCCCTCAGAGCATCCCTGGGGGAGAGATTTGCTGGATGCAGCCCCTCACACCCCGCTGCTGGTGCATGGGCAGCACCATGTCTGCAGAACCATCCCTCAGGTGCTGGGGCTGCAGGAGCCTCTACAGAGCTCAGAGCAGGAGGAGGAGGGTGTGTGGGGGGGGAGATGGAGCCCACAGCTATTGATTTATTCCAGTTATTTTAACAGATTACTGGAAAGAATAAAGCAGGGAGCCTGGCATTGCCTGGCTCAGCCAGCAGCACGTTCCCTCCTCCTAATAGCTCTGTCACTGCCTGGGCCATTGCTCCCCATGGACCTGTTAAGTGAAGAAGTCCCTTGCTGATGGCAGCAGTTGGCCTCTCCACACACACTGCCCAGGCTGGAAGCTGGGGATGCACCAGTTTCTATTCTTAGCTGAGTTCTGCATCCTCTGCCAGCATCCAGCTGGTGTGTGCCTGATTTTGGCCTTCCCCCCCAGCCCTGGGTTGGCTTTTGACAGGGGTTTTGCTGGGTAGGAGAAGCTCTGGTGGGATTTCTAGGCAGGGAAATCATCCCACAGCAAAGTCTGAGTTGGTCCCATGGTGTGTGCAGGGTGAAGAAGGTGAAGGACCTGAGCTGGAGCATCCCTGCAAGTCTTCATGTCCCCTCCCAGCACCTTGGGATGTGAAGGATGCTCTTTGCCCCTGGGATGCAGCGATGCTCCCACAGACTGCATGTTGGGGTGCTGCAGATGAGCACCCCATGCTCACACAGCCTGGCTGGGTGGCAGCTGCATGCCAGGGACAAAATCCCATCAGGACAGGCCATATGGAGTGGGAGGGGGGGGGATGAGGACTGCATTTCCAGCTCTCCAGGCAGAGCACAGACACCTTTTGTCGCCTTTTCATCCTCCTACATATTTATCAGCCTGATTTGCATGGCTCTTTGCCTAAGCTGCTGGGCTGGTGGCTGGGAAGCGACTCTCTGGGAGACAATCTGAAGTATTCATCTACATAATTCCACCAGCATCTTGACTTCCCAGGGACATAGCCTTTGTTTTATGCTCCTGCCAGCAAATTCCTGCTCGGATGGGCTCAGGTTTCCAGCGTGCCATTAGCACCACAGCCATTCCCATCATCCAGGGCTGCACAGAGTCTCCCAGTTTCCTTCTAACTCCGAAAGGATTGAGTTAGGGAAACCTTTAGGCTCCTTCTAGAGGTGTCCCAACAAGGTGGAGACAAAACTCTGGCTGAAAGGCACTGTTTCTGCTGGCTGCTCACCCAGGCAGTTTAACAGGGGGGCTCCTTCCCTACTCCTTCCAGCTCCATTGAGGGAGAGGAAATGGGGTCGTTATGCTTTTGCTTTCAGACCCTAATTAAAGCTGAGGGAAAAGGAAATAGTGCTACTGAGGTAATGCCCTCAGCTCTCACCAAAGGGTCCCAGCATCGCTCTGAGCTTTGACAAGGTTCAGCCGTGCTCAGCGCTCCCAGACCCACAATAGCCCCATTGAGGCTTTCCAGCAGGGATGTGGGAAAGAAACATGTCAAAGAGCTCAGCCATGGGGTACAGCAGGCATTGGGGTGATGGTTTGATGAAGAAAACAACCCCAACAGCCAGGCATTGCCTTGGCACAAAGGACCAGGGGGCCAGAGCATCGTGGACACGCTGCATCTCTGCCCAGATGCTCTTTAGTGCAGGAGAGAAAAGGGGTCTGACTTCATACAGGGGGATCAGCTTGTTAAAGGGCAGAGACTGGCAGGACAAGGGGGATGGGGTGAAGCTGGAGGAGGGAAGGGGGAGAGGAGAGATTAGGGGGAAGTTCTTTGCAGAGAGAGTGGTGAGGGGCTGGAACAGGCTGCCCAGAGAGGGGGTGGGTGCCCCATCCCTGGGGGTGTTCAAGGCCAGGTTGGATGGGGCCCTAGGCAACCTTGTGTAGCTCCAGGCCTGGAGGTTGGTGTCCCTACCTGTGGAGCTCTGTGATCCTTGGGGTCCCTTCCAACCCAGCCCAGGCTGGGATTCTATGATTCTATGATACTGGTATCAGCTCAAACCTCATGGAGGATGTAACACCCAGGATGCTGCCACTGTTGCCTCTTCCATGGGTGTAATTCAGAGCCAGCAGCTTGCTGAATGTTTAAATCAAGGCTTGGAGAGGTTTATTTTAGATAACACCCCCCCATTTATATATTGTGTGGATACACACACGTGTGCCTGGGTGCCTGTGGGAGGGCAAAGGGAGCTTGGCCCTTCTCAAGCAGAAGCTGTTGGTCTAAACGTGTCAGAAGAAAAGACCCAAGTCCCAAATCTCTTGGTGAGGAGCATCAGATTCCTGTTGCCCAACTCAGCAGGCACAGCGCTGCCTGGGGAGAGCCCTGTGGGGGTCAGGACTTGGTGAGGGACCCCAGGTTTAAATTCTGGAGAAGCAAACCCCCCATTCCCCAAGCAGAAATCTCCCCAAAGATGTTTCTAGAAACACATCTCTGCCCATCAGGCCAGCACGCTGCTCCTCACCTGCTCCATGGGCTGGCTGAATGTTCCAGCCCAGATCGATGCTCCCCAGCTTTATAAACCCACTAATCACCCTGATTTATAGGCAACGTGTCTCCACAGCACCCAGAGGCCTCCTGTGTTTGTTTCCAGAGGAGGTTTTAAACCTTTTCTTGCTTTTTGGAGAACCCCAGCTGCCCCAGCCCTGCTGCTCCCCAGCTTTGCCATGCCGGATCACCCAGGGCTGGCAGGGGGCTGCCAGCTCCTGGGGATGGGGGTCTGTGGGTTTCTGGGGTCAGGGCTATCCCCAGCCCCACAGCTGAGGCAGCAGCTCTAATGTACAAGGAAATTTTATGCTGTTAATTGCACCCTTAATGAGCCTTTCCCTCTGCTTAGCAACTGTTATCTGTGGGGTATTTGCTTCTAGGAGCAGCTCCCAGCATCCTGGGCTGTGGGCAGGCTCAGAGGTTGAGAAATCCCTCCCTGGCTATTACAGGGAGGCAAGAGCCCTTCCAGCACCCATCTAGCAACATCCCACCACCCATCTAGCAACATCCCACCACCCATCTAACAACATCCCACCACCCATCTAACATCCCTGCCCCGCTCAGAGGGAGCAGGAGCAGCATCCCTGACACGGTGGCATCTCCATGGGGTGCTGAATCTCTGTGGGGTGCTGTGCTCAGCCTGATTAGCCCAGGCACCACCCTGCTCTGCACAGAACGTGGTGCATTCAGCTAATCAAAAGGAGATGAAGTGCTGCCTTGATTGCAGCGACTCAGTAACTCCACAGGCAGCAAGTGCCAGGCACTGGAGAGCTCTTCAATCAACCCTTCAGAGGATGGCACAGCCAGAGCCAGCAGCACTCAGAGTTTGCCCTGAGGACCTGTGAGCTCTCAGGAGAGCGAGGATAATGAGGGGAGGAGGGATGAAGAGCAGTCCTGTCTCCATCCCTGTGTGCCAGGGCACAAGGAGGGGGTGCAGGGGACCTGTCAGCCAGGCTTGGGCACACTGACCTCGTGGTCTTTGGATGTGAATCCACAGAGTTTAAGTCTTTTCAAATAATTCCCTGTGTTTAAAGGGTGTTGATGCTCTTCAAGTGCTCCCCTGGAGGAAGGCCAGAGTGCTGGGCAGAGCTGGGCTGGGGACTGTGTGGCCACACAGCCGTGTCTAGGAGGGGAATGTGCCCACAGATGGGACCCTGCTCCTGCCTGCAAGGCTCTTGGGGATCCTGCTCCTGCCTGCAAGGCTCTCAGCACCAGTGCATGCAGGTCCTGATGCAGAGGAAGGATTTTTTTATACCTCCCACATCTCCTGGATGGCTTCCCAGGACAGTCCCTGGATGCTGAGTGGCACCAGAGGGGCTGTGGCGATGTGCCCAGCCTTGGGCTGACAGCATCACTCGAGCAGCATAAAGAAGCCTGAGCAGAACCAAGCTCAGATTAAGCTTTGTGGGGTTAGCACCCTTGAAAGGGAAGTGATTAAACACCCTTGGGGCAGTTTATAGGCAGGTGTTGCCCACACAGACACCAGTGCACTCAGAGCAGCCCACCACAGCGTGTGGCTGCCCAGCCAGGTGGGAGCTGTGGGACCCTAACCCATGTCTTGCTGCAGCACTGCACACCCTGTGCCAACCAGCCAGAGCACCAACACAGGCTGGGACAGCTCATGAGCACGTTCACCTGCAGCAGAGCACCATCAGAGGGGACCTGGTGCCAGCAAGGACCTCTGTGAGCGTCCCTCCAGGGATTGTGGCTGAGCTGGGAAGTGCTGTGCCTCAGTTTCCCCAATTTTCTATGCTATTTCCTATGGGCTTCCCAAAAAACAAGCCCTTGCCACCCCACAGCTGCCTCTTTGAGCCCTGCCCTGAGCCCACAGCGCAGAGAAACACAGGTCCCTCCCCAGCACAGTGATGGGAAGGGAGGTGTGAGAGGCTGCTGGACCAGAGTCCTGTAAACAATGCAGCATCAGTTTGCCCTCTCAGGAGCTTGAAAACACAGCTCACTGGGTTATGTTTCTGCCAAACTGGCTGCTGCTCCCACTGTTCCTGCAGACAGAAGCGCAGCATCTCCCCCCCCCACCCCCCTCACCTCCCCTGGGCTCCTTCCCCCTGCAAACAGAGCTTTTCACTCTCAATTTCCTCTTTCCCAGTTAATGAGTTGGTAAGTATCAGGCATGACACCCATCTCGGAGCACCCTGTGAGTGATGCTCCCATTAAGAGCAGCCTGGCTGGGAGCATCCCATCCTACCCAGGGCTATCGGTCTGGGATGATGCTGTGGGGTCCTGTGGGAATGCAGCCCTGCACCCAAGGGGTAAAACCTCTCCCAGGGCAGCCCCACACCATCCAAAAGTGCTGGGATCCCAGTACCAGCACTTCCCTAGGACACAAAGCACCCGAGTGGCTCTGCTTGTGGGTGCAAAACCAAGGGAAGGCAGAAGCTTCCAGAACCATGGGTCACGCTCCCAGGGAGAGGGGAGGGGGGGAGAGCAGAGTGTTTTCCAGCTGTCTGCTGGTAGGAGAGAGAAGCAGAGAAAGGAAAACAGGTTCTGCTTTTGGAAGCAGCTGACCTTCTAGCCCTGGAGATCAGGACACGTCAGCTCGTCAGCGCCCGTCTGCCAGGGAGGTGTCAGAGCAACAGAGAGTGGCATTGCTAAATAATTCATCAGAAAAGGCCAAACAAAAGCAAGTGGCAAGAGCAGCCCGGAGGGAGTAAATGAATGCCAAGCAGAGCCTGAGTATCCCCTCTGCTGCGAGCTCTCCCTTGGCAGGAGCTGCTTGGAAAACTCTGGGTGGCTTCGCTTCCAACAAGGCGCCTGGTGGTTTTCCCTCTGTCCCTCCAGCAAGTTTTGGTGACATCATTTTCCCCCTTATAACCTCCTTTTGCCTTTCAATTTCAGACCAGGGTGAGGAAGGAGAGCAAGCAGGAGCCAGACACACCCCCCCCCCCAAAACAGCGGCTGCACCCTGGGGAGGATGCTGCGTGCTGGTGCCAGTCCCTGGATGCTTGTGCCAGCCCTGTACGCCCAGGAAGGGGGATGATCTCCACACCAGAGCAAAGCTGTGCCCAAAAATCACAGAGAGGAAGGGCTGGCAGGTTCCTGGCACCCATCCTGCAGGTTAAATCCGTCCTCAGCCACAAATTAGACGTGTCCCCTGAGTTCATCTTCAATTACAGCGGAGAGCAGCCCTTCTAATTAGGAGCTTTGCCTCTGAAATGCATCCCTGTGATGAACACCCTGCACATGTTTCTTCCTCCCGGGTGTAAATCGAGGCACAGGGGCCCCATCCTGCCCACATCCAGCCTGGGGCACCTGTGGGAGCTGGTGGTGAGGGGGAGGTGGCAGTCACCCGGTGCAGGGTGGCAGCAGCAGGATGTGTGACACCACGTGCTGGATTACTGCCCAGTGCAGCCCAACTTCCCACTCTACAAGACTGGGGCACAGGAGTACCCAAACTGGGGCACAGGAGTATCCAAACTGGGACACAGGAGTATCCAAACTGGGTTTTATCCCTAATCCAGGTCTATCCATGCTGGGACTCCCTGGTGGAGGCACCACGATGCAAAGAGCACCCAGGGCTGGCATCACCCACACAGCACATCAGCAGCCACAGGGGTGTATCCAGCATCATCCCCCCGCTTCCCTGCACCTCCAGCTCAGCACCACTGCCCAGGCAGCTGTGCCAGAAATGGGTTTGGCTGACTGCTTCCCACTCCTGGAGTGGTTGGGTTCTGGAGCCAAATGGCTGCTTCCCAGGTGCCCAGGCAGCAGCAACATCTGCAGGGATGGGCTTGGCATCGCTGTGGCCAAGAAGGAAAAGGCAAAGCACCCAGATTTAAGGGAAAACCACTCTAGAGGAGACCAGGGGGCTGTTACCTGTGCCTGAGCTGAGTGGGGCACGGTTCTTGGGTGGTGGGTTGTTCCTACAGTGAACCATGGGGATGGTGAGGCTGAGCATCTGTGGGATGAAATATCAAATATAAATGAATGACAGTGCCCATCAATCAGCCCTCAGCCTCCACGTGGGGCTTCACCTCAGGGCTGCAGGCACCAACCTCTGGCCTGTGCCCCCACTCCATGGAGACCCTCCCAAACAGCAGCAGCCATGTGTGAGGAGATAAACCCTGGATGAGCCATTTCCAGGTTGTGTCACACAAGGAATGGCAGCGAGCGAGCTCCCAGATGGACCCACACTCCTCACGCTGCTTGCTCAAGGGGGCTGCAACCCCCACACACCCCTGCCCAAGCCCATGCAGGGTTGGAGGGGCTGCACAAGCCACCAAAAGCATCAGTGGGCACTTCAGAGCTGCTGTGTTGTGTTTGTGCCTAAAGATAACTGCTGTGCCATGCCAAGGCTGAGCTGGGGGTCCAGCATGGCAGGGGCTGGGGTTGAACCCATTGGGTTGGCCACACCGAGCTCACTGCTAGCTCCTGGTGTGGGTATAGTCACAGCAAGAAGGCAGGGAGATGTTTTCACTCAGAGCTGCCTTTTGTCCTCAAAACAAAGCAGGACAGAAAATCTGATGATTTTTTGACCGAAACCCTCACGTTCTCCCTGCAGATAAAAATATTGTTTTCTGTTTTGTTGGGGTTTTTTGTTTTTTTTTTTAAACCAGAATAACCTAAAACATTTCAGAAATGTGCTCTGTAACCCAGCCCCAGCATCTTCATCCCAACAGCCCCAGCCTCAGACTGCTCCTCCCTGCTGTTTCCCATCCCTGCCCATGCAAGGGCTCAGCCTGTGCTCCGGATGGGATCGTGGTCTGCTGCAGCTGGGAAGAGCAGGACACATCCCTGGGCAGTCCCCTCCTGCCCACCCGATATTTCCATGGTCTTGAGAGCAAAACCACTCCTCTCTTCCCACTGCTGGTGGTTTCAGCATCACTGCCAGAGCCACTGCTGGCTTCAACTCAAGGCTTGCACCAGCTGGGATGGAAGGAGCGGGTTCTGGGATGCTGGTGCTGGGCAGGATGTCTCCATGGAGCTTAAACCCACTCCATCTCCTGCAGAGCTCTGGGTGCAGCAAGGGATACTGCCCACGGAGCAGGGGTGCACTGTCACCCCATCTGGGAGCCCCATCACCCCATCAGGGAGCCGCAGGCAGCCCTGAGACCCCCGTCGGGCTGATGATGGGGGTGTGCAGGGGCTGAGGCACCCATCCCACACTGGCCACTCCGATTGTCCTTCCAGCAGCCAGCACCACTGCTCCTTTCTCTCCCCAAGCTTGGGGGCACCCCTCATCCTCTGCTTCTTTATACAGCTCGGGGTATCACCCCTCCCCTCCCCAGAACCGCAGCCCAGTGCCTCCAGGCTTGTGGCACCAGAGGTAAACTCGGGGCCATTGTCTTTTTAGGGCGGTTTTTCACCCAAAAATACCCCCTGTGTTTTCCTGCACCTTGCTGGAGCTTGTAATCGGTGCATATAAATACGTGTGTATATATATATATATACACACACACACAGAGGGACACAGCTGAGCAGGACTCTATTTAAAGCCTGGCCTAAGAGTAGGACCAGCGCCAAGCCTGGTTTTAGGACCAGGCCTAGGTGCAAGCTGAGGACACAGACCCAGCTTGGTGGCTGCACTCAGGGTCACAGACCCATCGCCTGGCAAAACTAGGAGCATCCATAGGGGTTGGAGGAAGTTTAAATAAGCACCAGGACGACTCTGGGCCTAGCGGCCTAGTCCGGCTGCGCAACACCTGCCTCAGCAAGGGGCAGAGCTGAGGGTGACCCCCCAGCTCCCCCACCCCTCCCCACTGCATCCTAAGGGATATTCCCCTTTCCCAAGAAGGGCACAGCTGCCCCAGCACAGCAGCATCCCGATGCCAGGGGCTCACACAGCCCTGGGAACGTTCAGCATTAAAGCAACTGCTAACTGTTGGGATGGCGGGGGGGGGGGAGCGGTGGTGCTGTGGCAGCACCTGCTCTGCCCTTACACCTGGGCACAAAGGCAGCCACTGTGCTGGGAATGTGACACCCCCACCAGCTGAGCCCTGTTTCTTCCCCCCCTCCCCTCCATCCCAGGATCTACACAACAGAAACACAGGCCGTGCCAAAGCCAACATGGGACGAGGCCGAGCGGAGTCCAGAGCCTGTGCTCAGGCCCACCTCCTGCCAGCTCGGATGCCGTGGCTTTTGGGGGTTGTTTGTGCTTCCTCCCCACCATGGTTTGAGGGTTTGAGTCAGCCCTTCCAGCAGCTCGTGGGGAGCAGGAGCCTCCGCAAGCGTTTCCGTGCAAAGCCACCGAGCTTCCCTTCCATCCCACCCTGGACCTCGCCAGGACCTGAGTGACCCTCCATGCTGCATCTGCAGGCCGTGCCCCAGGGGTGGTTAACAGGGATCCCATTCCCTATGGGCTGCCCTGGATGGGTGAGGGAGTGATGTGGGGGTTCAAGGAGCCCCTGGTCTCCAGCCAGCAGAGCAGCTGGTACAGAGGGAGTGGCACAGCCTGGCTCCCATGCATCGGGGCTGGAGGAGAGGATAGGGTGGGATGGAGCTGCTTTTTGGCAGCACCAGCCCCCATGCTCCTTCCAAAGGCCACAAACCGAGGAGCATCGTGCTCTCCAGGAGCCCACCCTGCATCCTGCTCTGATCTGTGCAGATGTGGGGATTGACAGCCCCTCCTTGGGACCCAAACCCACCACCCCACATCCTGGCCCCCTATTCCCAGGGAGCTCCATCTGGGAAGCCCACACCCAGCACTGCGTGGGATGCAGCTGCTATGGGCACACAGCACAGGCAGACAAGACCTTGGACTGTCCATGTCACAACACCTCCAGACATCCCCCTGTCCCTGAGCTTGCCAGCTTGCTGATAAACCCCAAACCAGTGCTCCCAGTGCCTGGCTGCAATGTGGATGTACCTGCCACAGGCTCTGTCCCCAGACAGCCAGCACCCCCTGCTCTGGGCCAGCTGGCAGGTGACGATGGTGTGGCTTTGTCTCTGCCCTATGATGTTGCCCATGATTTATAGGTCATTTTACAGCAGCTGTAAAGAGGCTGTAAATTATAGGAGGGGCATAAATTAGCCACGGACCCCTTTACTGGCCATAAAGATCTAAGGGCCACCACAGCTGCCTTTGGAGCTGGCACCCTGGGAGCATTCCCGAGGACAGCCAGGGGTGTCTTCAGCCAGGCCAGTGTGGCCATAGAGAGTTATTTAGCACGCCTCAAATAAATGGGCCCTTTTATTCCAGCGAGGCCACGGAGTCGGATGGTGACAGGTGGGGAGGGGCCAGTGCGATGGGGGCAGCCCAGAGAGGGCCAAGGGCTCCCTGCATAGTCCAGAGCTTGTTTGGTTGAGGGGAGGAAGAGAGCACTCCATCCCAGTGAGGATGCCAGGGTCCCCAGTGCAGCCCTGGGAGGGTTTGATGGTCCAGCCTTCTGCCACGAAGAAGCAGCAGGATGGTGAGTCAGGGGATCACTGGGAGATGATGCCTTTGGGCTTGCAGGTGGCTTCTTCTCCCAGCCAGCACCTCCAGGGTCCCTCCACCTGGGGAGCAACCTCTGTGCTGCAGGATGCCAGACACCTTCCAGTCCCCAGCTATCCATACCCTGGGAGGGGACAGAGGCTGCTGGCACTGGCCCCATCACACGCTGATGCTCCCAGCGCTACCAGAAAGCACAGGAGCATGGCAGGACCACAGCAGGCTGGGCACAGGCAGGGATGCTCACAGCCCCACATCCTCCCCTTAAATGAGCATGGGGTGTGCACCAAGGCCCCCCAAATCCTCCACCAGCCACCCTGCCTCGGTGCCAGTTGGTGCCCTGTTGTTCTCCCCCATGACAAGGCCAGGTTGGCTGGGGCCCTGGGCAACCTTGTGTAGCTCCAGGCCTGGAGGTTGGTGGCCCTGCCTGTGGCAGGGGGTTGGAGCTCTGTGACCCTTGGGGTCCCTTCCAACACATGCCAGTCTATGATTCTCTGACCCTGGAGCACAAACAGCTTTTGCAGCTCCTCACCACCCCTTTAATTACATTACCCCTAAGGAGAAGGATCAGGAGGAAGGGATTACACTTGTGAATCTGCTTCCCTGGTGCCAGAGCCAAGGAGAGAAAAGCAGCTTTATCCATTCAGACCAGGGAGTCGGTTTCCACACCAGCTCCAATCCCAGCACTAATCTCCTCAGCTCACCCAGCCCACTGCCAGCTCAGCACCCAGGCAGGATGCTCCCAACCCCACCCTGGGGGTCTTTCCATCCTTATCCAGCTTTATATCCTGCCAGAGGGATGAAACCTGTGGGAGCTGCTCCTGGGTGAGTGATTTGCATGATCCAGCATAAATTTGTCTTCATTACAGCACAGGGCATGGCTGGGGGTGCTGGGGGGGGTCACCTTTCCAAAGGGCCATGATGCTGCTGGAGACGGGGCTGCAGCGGGTCAGCAGCCAGGCTGACACCCCACAGCAACAGGGTCACCCCTCCCATCACTCAGGCTGCTGTGATGAGGCTGGTTTGCATTTTTGAGAGCCCTGAGCATCACCTGCCTCCCCCACACACAGCCTGAGTGTTGCCTTCTGCCCAAATTACCCCTGGAAGGGGCTGGCAGGGTATCTCCCCCACCATGGCATCGTGCTGCTTGGGTGTCACAGCCCTGTGGGTGGGATGGGCTGGGGGGAACTGGTGCTTCATGGCTGAGGGATGGCTTGTGGGGGGCTGGGGCTGTGCAGAAGCAGGGTCTCAGCCTGGTGAAGGAAAGGAAGAGCAGCCCAAGGGCTGGGTGGTGTTTGATGCCTGCCTGGCTCTCCTGCAATAGGAGCAGGCAGACACCCCCAGGGGAAGTTGTTCCCCCCCTCTCAGCGTGCCAAATCCAAGCCTGCAGCCACCCAGCACGCTCCTGACCTCCAGGTCTCTCAGGAACAACAGGGAAAACCTCTGCCCTCAGCAGGGGCACGGTGCTGGGCTCTGCACAGAGGCATCCTTGTGCTCTGCAATGCTGCCCAGACCCAGCAGTCACACTCCCTACAGTGGGGACACCGAGGGGGGACAGGCATCCCTGGCAGCATCACCAGCTGGAGCTCAGCCATCCCCAGTAGCTGTAGCACAGGGAGTGATGGGTGCAGGCACTGACCCCCTCCCTGGGGCTGGAGCACAGCTGCCTTCCAGTGAGACCAGACAGCAGCAGTAAATCTGGGCTTGTTGCTGGAGACCCTAAGGAGAGCGTCTGCAGCTTGTTTTCAGCATGAACTCCTGTAAAAAGGGCACTGTGCCTATAAATCCATCCCAGGGAAGCTTCCTGGAAGCTTCTGTTCTTCTAAGTCCTCCTGCACAGAGCTCCTGCCACCGTGGATACACATCACACCCCCAAAGCTTGCCCAGCTGGGTCCCCTTGGTGTCACCTTCTCAATGGGGATGGCAGCCCCCCCCTCCACTCTTTGGGCACCAAACCCCTTTGCAACCACCCTGCCTGAGCCAGCCCCAAACCCCTATGAGAGTTATCTTCTCACCCCAGCTGTGAGACCCTCCCTCTTCAGCACCAAAGAGCTAAAAGGGGCTTTAAAAACCTTCTTGGAACACACATCCCATCAGGAAGGAGAAGGGGAAGCAGGTTAGACTCAAGCACTGGTGGGTGAGCCTGCCAGAGGATGCTCCCTCCCCATAACAGATCCAGCCTAAAGGAATTAATCAATAAAGGTCTAATTTAAGAAGCTTTTATGCATCTGTGCAGCTCTTCCTCTCTCTATATATACACCACTCAAGCCTAAGTGCCTTGGGCTGGGAGTTCACTGGGCTAAACTGGTCTCTGCCTGCTCTGGGGATGCTGCAGGTGAAGCCTTGGGGAAGGGAAGGGGAGGGGAGGGAGCTGGAGCTGGAGCTGTGTCTTAGGGGTGTAAGGAGCAGGTGTGCCCCTTCTGCTGCCCCTCCCCAGGGGTTAAACCTGCTCCTGGGTTTACATTCCAATGGGATGGGGAATGTGACCTGGGAGTGCTGCTGCCTGCAGGTAGCCCAGGGATGGCAAGTGGCTGTGCTCACCCTGTCCTGGCTGGGGTTAGGGGCAGCCAGGGCTTGGCTCTTGCTGGTTTGGGGGTGTTAGGTCCCTGCTGGGGGGGGGGGGGGGGGGGGATTCAGGGGGTTGGAACAACCCCTTTTTGGGTGGGGGGGGAGCTTCTTTCCCCCCACCCCAAGCTGGGAGCAAGCCTCAGTGGTGCAGGTGTGTGCTCCAGCCCTGCCTGATGCTCTCCTGGCTGGGAGGGTGGGGGGTTTGGGCAGGTCTGTGAGGACCTGGAGATGATGAGCTGCTGTGGGAGATGGGGTTGAGCAGGGCAGGGAGAGGAATGAGCTGGGGAAAAATGAATCTCAGCACTGGGGCTCTTCCTTTTGTCTTAACGCTCCTCAGTGTGGGCAGGGATGGGGTGCTTCTCCTTGCTGGAGGCACCCCAGGAGAGAAACCTGTGACCCTCAGGTTTCTGTGGAGGTTTCCAGCACCTGTGAGCCTGAAAGGAGCATTTCCAGCCTGGGTGCTCCTGTGCAGAGCTGGGCTGGGGAGCTGCAGAGCTGCTGCAGGAGCAGCAAGAGTCTGGGATCCCGGGGGGGCTGGCTGGGGTGCTGGGGCTGGGGACTGGCTGGGGGCTGGATGGGGTGCTGGGGCTGGCTGGGGGCTGGCTGGGGTGCTGGGGGCTGGCTGGGGCCTGGGGGCTGGCTGGGGTGCTGGGGGCTGGTTGGGGCTGGATGGGTGCTGGGGCTGGGGCTGGATGGGAGCTTGCTCCTGGAGGAGGGGCAGCTGTGGTGGGGGAGGACAGGCATTCTCCAACAGTGTTTGGGGAAGGTGCTACGGGTGGAGAGGCTCTTTTTTGGGAGCAGTGCCTCTCCAGGGAGGGATGGGGAAGCCTGGCTGCTTGCAGAAGCTGGGAAAGGGTGAGAGGAGCCCAGTGGTGCTGGACAGGAGGGGTGAGGAGGTGCTGCTTGCAGTCTGGAGGGGGTTAGAGAGTTTAGGGTCTGTCTGTGGTTTACTCTGCCTTCCTCCTCCTCCTCCTCCTGTTTCCAGCGTGTGGGAGGCATCCTCATCCGGCCTCAGCAGCAGCACCAGGCTCCTGTGGGTTTGGCAGAGGGAGAGGGCACAGCTCCCTGCCCTGCTCTATAAATACAGCAGCTTCTCTGGGGCTGTCTAGACAGGAAGCAGCCCTGGAACTGGGAGAAAACTCCCTCTGTGGAGAGGGACCAGCAGCCTGTGCTGGGATCCCAGGGGCAGGGTGGCTATTGGAATATTCAGAGGCACCCAGGAAGCTCCTCTGAAAGGGGCTGCAGCCCCCTGGGAGCCTGGCTGCTGCTGGGCTGGGAGTCAGGCTGCCTGGATGTGGTGTGGTCCTGGCCCTGGACCAGCCAGGCAGGAGCTGGCATCTGCATCCCAGCACCTGCTGCAGGCAAAGGCTTTGGGGTGCAAAGGCTTTGGGGTGCAAAGGCTTTGGGGTGCAAAAGCTCCCCAAATCCTTCCTCTGGAAGTGCTTTGCTTCCAAATCCAGGGGATCCAAAGCTGTGGAGGAGGGTGGGGGGGAGGCAGCGTGGCTGTGCTCTGGACCACTTCCATCAGTGCAGCCACAACCACCCAGCTCTGGCCTTCCTCTCACCCAGCCCAGCCTGCTCCTCTGCCTCCCATCCTTACCCTGAGCTCTAGTGAGGGGATCCAATAGATCCCTCCCCCATCACAGCCTGGGAAACCCATCTGTTGGGGGCTGGGGTCCTTCTTTCCAGGCTCTGAACCCATTTGCTTTGCGTTGTTTTGGGTTTCTCCCTCTGCAGGGGAAAGTCCTTCCTCCCTCCTTCCCCCCCCCCCCCCCTTTATTTTGTTCCTGGCTGTGGTTTGGGGGTTGTTTTTATATTTTTTTAATACTATAAATACCCAAGTGTTGCTGGAGAGGGGAGAAAAACAGCTCTAGGTAGTGGGAGGGGGAAAAAACCACCCCCACCCCCACAGCCCATGGGTAATGACACCTAATTACAGGCTTTCTCCTGGGGAGAGGAGCTGCCATGGGGCTCCTAAATGACAGTGTGCACAAAGTGCTGTCAGCACATTAGCTGAGTGGCACAATCTTTACAGCACCAAGAAGGCAAAAGCTAGCCAGCCCTGGGGGAGGAGGAAGAGCAGCCAGCACCATCCTCACCCTCAGCCTCCCTGGGAGCATCAGAACCAAAGCCATAGCCTTTCTGGAGGAGTAAATCCCACCCCCAGCAGAGCAGCTCTCTGGTATTTTCCAGCCTGTTTGTTGTCCCTGGAGATGTGCAGTGAGCCCAGCAGCTCCAAGGACCTGTCCCCCATGTCCCCTGGGTCCCTGCAGGGATTAGGGGCTGCTGCAGCTCTCACAGGTTGGGCTGTGCTAAGGGAGAGCTGCCCAAGGGGTTTGTCTCTTGCTCTTTGCCTGTATCATCTGTTATCTGGAGCTTCTTCCCCCTGCTAAGGCAAGATAACAAGCCCTGAGGAGGGGGTGGTTGTCCTTCTGATGGACTTGGGCACCTTTATCTGCTGCTGGAGATCAGCTGAGCCTGATCCAAAGATAGCAGGAGCCTTTCTCAGGGTGGAGAGCCCAAGGGGATGGGCAGTGCCCTGTCCCTGCCCTGGAGATAGTGGCTGTCATGGGCAGCCCTTGGGATACCCAGATTTTCATGTCACAGGGGTGGCTCAGCAGCCAATATGCACTGGGGGAGCCCCTTGTAGGGACTGGATCTGAGCTTGAACCCCTCCATCCCTAAGTCTCTGCATCTGCCTGGTGGTAGAGATGCTTCTCCAGAGGCTGAGCAGCTTTGGGATGAGCTGAGCATCAGTGCAAACTGCTGGGAAAGGCTGGAGGTCTCCTGGGACAGCTTGCTGAGCATCACAGCCCTGTGAGAGAGAGCCTGGCTGGAACAGGGTGACATTCAGACACTGCTGGGCTCTGGCACGAGGAGGGGGGGGGGGGACAGTGTCAAGCAAACATCATTAATTTCCCTCTGTAAATCAATTGGGAGGCCAGAAGTCAAGCCTGCCTGGTACAGGAGATGCACAGCAGTGAGTTATTGTCCTGCTGCTCCCTTCCCAGCACCTCCTCCTTCAGGCTGAGGGTGTGATGAGGCTGTGAGGTCTCTGCAATGGGTTATCCACTGCAGGGAGTTACAGGAGGGGTGGGTAAACCCCTGCCAGAGCTGCTCTGGGTGCTTCCCTAGGGATGAGCCCTGAGTCCATGAGCTAAATCCAGCAGCTCACTCTCAGCAGCAGGTTTCTGAGGTGGAGGGTTCAGCCCTTTGCCTGCTTTACCTGGCAGCAGAGAGGTGTGGGGAAGGCTGCAGCTTGAGGGGATGCACTGAGCATCCTCTGCCCACCCCCCCTCCACCTCTCTCTTCCCCCAGCCCGCAGGGGTGGCAGCAGGAGCCTGTCCTGGAGGAACCCCAGGCCTGGGGATGTGCCTGGCTGCAAACACCATGGTGCAACTGTCTGGCCTGCTTGTTGTCTGCAGGGCAATAAAACATCATGTGATGCCTTAATGAGCTCCTTGGTATGTGACAATTGCAGGGTAGCAGAGCTCCCTGCCCTGGCTGGAGGGGCTGGACCCTCCCCACCTCCCAGCACCACCAGTTTCTCCATGAGCAGCTCCTGCTGGGGCTGGGCAGAGCCCAGGGTGGCTGTGGGTGCCCTGAGCTGGTGTCACCTCTGGTGAGTGAGATGATGCTCAAACAGCCCTGCAGGAAGGAGCTTCTGCAGAAGGCAATTCCCTCCAGCCCCATCAGAAGAGGGGCCAGGCAGTGGCAGATCAGGGATGCTGGGATGCTGTTGAGATGCAGCTGAGGAAGGAGAAAGGCAGTTTGGGTGGGTGTTGAGAGCAAAGAAACCTCAGAGTGAGGGGAGTGCTGGGCAGCCAGCCTGCTGTACCAGGACTCACCAGGGATGGTGAACCAGGACTCACCAGGGATGGTCCCAGGGATGCTGGGATGGTCCTAGACCTCTGGATGTCTTAGAGATGCTGCTGCAGGGCATGGCATGGGTCAGGATGGGGCTGCACACAGCTGAGTGATGCTGACCCAACCTGGCTGGGCAGCTGAAGTCAAGCTGAAGTCACCAGCAGTGACTGTAGCTGCAGCCAGAGCTGGAGTGGAGGGGTAAGAGGGGGGGTTTCCTGTAAAAGGCAGTGCTCTGCTTCCCCATCATGCCCAGGAGCTGGGGCTGTGTCCCTGGTGTTGCTGATATTCCCATGTTTCCCTGGGAAAGCTGCTGTGGGAGAGATCCCTGCAGGGTCCAGCTGGTGGCCTGGAGAGCAGATGATGCTTTGAGAAGGTGCAGGTAAGCCAGGTAAACCCTGTCCCCGTGGCTGGCCTTGGGGCAGCATCCTTCTCAGTGAGTCAGATGCTCTGGCTGACGTGAGGCAGTTTCCCAAGGTTGGGTGATGCTGCTGGATGTGTCTGTGTGGGGGAAGAGGCAGCTGGGCTTCCAGCTGGGGTTGGGATCACAGAATCACAGGGGTGGGAAGGGAGCTCCAGAGATTGAATCCAACCCCCCTGTCAAAGCAGGGACAGGGCACACAGGGGCTGGAATCTCTCCAGAGAAGGAGACTCCACATCCCCTGGGCAGCCTGTCCCAGGGCTCCCTCACCCTCACTGGGGAAAAGTTCTTCCCCATGTTGGTGTGGAACTCCCTGTGCTCCAACTTGCAGCCATTGCCCCTTGTCCTGTCCCCACAGACACTGAGAAGGGGCTGGCCATTTCCCCCTGCATCAGATGGTTATCAGATATTGATAACCATTAATTAGGTCGCCCCTTAGTCTTCTTCTCTCCAGGCTGAACAGCCCCAGATGTGGGCCTGACCATGCCAGATGTGGGCATCCCACCTGAGCCCGATGCCTGGGAGCATCCCACAGCACACCCACCAGCACTTGTTGTGGAGGAGCTGGTGCACCATCAGCACCCGTATGTGTGTCCCATGGGGAGCTGTGTCCCTGCACCCCCCTGTTCTGCTGCTCTGGAGCCTCCAGCTGCCTGTGAGGAGCCCTGCACCCTGATGTGCTGGGGCTTTTCAGGCAGGGCTGGAGCTGACAAAGTCTTTGTCAGTGGGATCTGTCAGGGAAAGCCCTTTGTTCTTCAGCCCTTTGCTCTTGCCTTCCCCCTCTCCCAAAACCCCAACTAGATGCATCTGCTTTTGTTTTCTAAATGCAGAATTAGGGAGTGAAAAGAGCCTCCTTTGTAGTGGGGAGGAGGGGGGAGAGCTGCACATCTTTAACTGGGAAGGCAAGGTCAGGGGGGAGCTGCTCTATTGTGCTGGGCTTCTCCTGCTCCAGCTCAGCCCTTTCTGTGCCCCCTCTTCACACTCAGGTTCCCACTGGAGCTGCTCTGGAGACACTGGCAATCCTGTTTGGATGGGTGCAGAGCACCCCTCAGCTTTGGAGGCTGAGATGGGTGGCCTGGCAGTGCCCAGCGTGTGGGTGTGCACCCATGGAGCTGTGATGAAGGAGATGTGGGATGCAGGTGGGGTGGTGAAGTCTGGGGGTCCCTGAGGGCAAGGGATGCCTGTGTGCCAGCTTGTACATCCCTGTGTGCTCAGTGCCACGCTGCCAGAGGATGGGGGGCTCACAGGGAAGCTGTGGAAGTCCAGGAGCAGGGAACTGATCCCCAGGCATCTTTGTTCCTCCACAGCCAAGCCACCCTTTCTCTGGCCCTTTCCCAGGTCAGGGCAGCTTGGCAATGTGCCTCCCCCTCCCCAGCCACCTCCCTGCCACCCTCCTGAGAAGACACAGGCATGACCCAGACACAGCCACCAGCCCAGGGCAGGACCATGTGTGGAGAGGGGGGCTGGACCATGGTCATCCCAAGGCCACCAGCCCCTCTGCTGTGACACAGACCTTGTCCCAAGCTGCAGAGGGGACATCTCCCCAGGGTGCCTGTGCTGCTTTGCTGTGGCCCTTCCCACCTCTGTCTCTGGTTCTCTGTCCCAGGCAGAAGGAATTCCTTCTGATTAGGAACCTGCAAGCCCCACAAGAGGAGGAATCAGCAGCACAAGGACAGGACCAGCCCTGGGGGAGTGCAGGGCTCTTGGGAGGAGGTGGTGGCGTGGTCAGAGAGCTGGGGAGCAGCAGTGGGACAGCCCTGTGCCAGGCAGTGAGTTGTTCAGCTGTTGTGGTAACTGAGACCTGCTTTAAGTTGTTCTTAATCCTGTTCATGATTAGCTGCAGCTAAACCAACACAAACCCAGGCTCCTGTGGCATCAGCATCCACGCTGCATCACCAATGGGAAGGGCCCAGAGCATCTCCCTCCAGTCCCAGGGGATGGTCTGAGGCCATCAAAGAGCTGGTGTTGCCAAGGCATGGTCCCCCAGTCCTCTGCCTGTCCCTGCAAGCACAGGCAGCAAGCTCCAGCTTGGTCCTTGGGTTGCTCCTCAGTCTCAGTCGTGTCCCTCAGCCATCCCCCATCCTCTCTGGGGGAGAGTTCCTCTCCCTGTCCATCCCAGAGGACCTTCTCTGGATGCCCCAGCACCCTTGCCAGCAGGGTACCTCCAGCAGAGAGCAGCCTGGCTAATGGGAAAGCAGGGTTGGGGTGGCTGTGGCTGCCTGGGCCACCCCAAAGTTGAGTGGGTCTGTGTTTTTGAGAGGCTGGGGTCAGCTCTGCTGCCATCAAACCTCTCCCCACCTTCAGCTTGCTGGGAGAGCAGCATCCCAGCATGTGTTTTACCTTTTCCCCCTCCTTTCCTCCTCCCTGTCCACACATCTGTCATCCTGGAGAGAAGATCCTCAGTGGGTCTTGGCATGGGCAAGCTGAACAGTTGCCTGAACCCTGGGAGAGGCTGCTGCTGGAGATGGATGCCCAGCATTTGGTTTGAATATAGCTCTGGTGATTGGCAGGGCTAATTCTGCCTGTCCTCTTCCCTCTTACAGCTTAATCGCTCACACATTTGCCTCAGCACTGCCAGCCAGGGATGTCTTCATTCTGGGATGCTCCTGCACTCGTGCCTCCTGTGGGGTGGCCAAACCTCCCTGAGCCACCCATGTCACCCTGAGCCAGTGCAGCTTTGGGGGGAGCTCATCTGAGCTGTGCAAAGTGGGGCTCCATGGGGTGGGCTTCCACGTGAGAGAGCACCCAATGTGGGTGTGGGTTCCCCAGCCTGGCAATGTCCCACCTTGTCCTCTGGCTGAGGGACCCAGTGTGGTCCTGGCTGAGGTGTGCATGCTGCCTGTGCATGGCAGGAGGGGCTTGGGGGGGTTTAGGGTGCTGTGTTCCTGCTCCAAGCCTTGGTGAATGGGTGCCTGGTGTGTGCAGCTGGGGAGGGCAGGGCTGGCAGCAGGATGGGATGGCTCCTGGGAAGGATTTAGGATCTGGTGACCCTGGAAAAATCTGCTGGCAGACAGCATGTGCCCTGGGGTTCTGCCTTCCAGAATGGCTGGGCTGGGGGGCTCTGGGCTGGACTGGGGGGGTCTGGGCTGCCCAAAGCTCTGCCCTGACCTGCTTGAGGGCAGAGGGTAGGATAGAGGGGTGCAGGGGGTCTCTTTGGCCCTGCCCACAACCACGGGGCCCGGGGCTTCCCTGGCACGGCTGAGAGCATCCCGGGGCCGAGCATCCCGGAGCCAAGCATCCCGGGGCCGAGCATCCCGGGGGCCGAGCATCCCGGGGCCGAGCATCCCAGGGGCCGAGCATCCCGGGGCCGAGCATCCCAGGGCCGAACATCCCGGGGGTCGAGCATCCCGGGGGCCGAGCATCCCGGGGCCGAACCTCCCGGGGGGAGACCGCACCGGCGGGGCGGGCTTTCGGGGGAGCTCGAAAGGAAGGAGCAGGGTGGGGGGCTGGCCTGCCAGATGGTGACTACAACCCCCATCAGGCCTCGGAGGAGGAGGAGGAGAAGGAGAGTGGGAAGAAGACGGGGGAGGAGCCAGGAGGAGGCGGCGGGGCGGTGCGGGAGCGGCTCAGTCCGGCGGCGGCGGGCGCACGGCGGGGACGCGGCGGTGCGGGCAGCGGCGGCTGCGCCTCCGGGAGCGCCTCCCGCCGCCACCTCGGGGTCGGGGCCGGCCCCGCCATGGGGCGGCCGTTGTGAGAGCGGAGGAGGACGAGGAGGAGGAGGAGGAGGAGGAGGAGGAGGAGGAGGCGGCGGGGCTGCTCCTCTCGCCCCGACCGGGGCTCCCCTCCATTGTTCCCGGGAGCGGCGGGCACCGCGCCGCCACCCGCGGGGCTCCGGTGAGTGCTGCAGCCGTACACCGGTTCGGGGATGCTCTTGGACCGGGACCGGGACCGGGACGGTGGCGGGGAACTGGACGGCGGGGCAGCGCTTTGTGCTGCGCTGGGAGAGAGGAGGGGGTTGGGGGGGTGAGGGAGCTGGAGTTTGGGCTACCCCCATCCCGGGGGGATCCGCTGCGTCTGGACTTTTCCCCCCACCCCTCCGAGGGTGCGCCCGTAGCGGGGTGGCTCGACGATGGGCTCCGGTACCGGGAGAAGGAGCGGGGATGAGGGGGGATGAGGTGCTCCGGTCTGCGTGTGCTGGGGGTTTGCGGACCCTGAAGGCGGGGGAGGAGGAGGAGAGGAGGAGAGGAGGAGGAGGAGGGGGGGGTTGGCTCCGTTTTGCGGGGGCTGAATCCGTTTTGCGGGGGCTGGCTGCTGGCTGCGGTCCTGTGTCCGTGTGTCGTGCGCCCCGGGGGTAACGGGGGGGGTGGGGGGGGGGCTCCGGTTTGTAGCCCATCTCCGCCACCGGAGCCGTTCAGCCGGCGGCAGTTTTGAAACGCGGTGGGGGCCGAGCCCATCCTTGGGGCTGAGCCCAAGTTGGAGACCCTCCCCGCAACCCCGGGGCAGGCTGGGGCCCGAGACCCCTTCAGGCTGCTGGGGCGGGGGCCGGGGATGGGGGGGGCTCGGCTGGGAGGCTGGAGGGGGGGGTGTGTGTGTTTGTTTTCCAAGTTGCCTCCTGGTCCCTCTTCCCGAAAAGTTGCTCCGCGGGATTCTAGAAAAGAAAAAAAACCTCTGGAAAAGGCGCTGGGTTTGGGATTGTTGAAGTTTTTTGGGGGGGAGGGGCTGGGGGGTTGCGGTGGCCACGGAGGATGGGGGCGCTCAGAATAACGCTCCCCCTTTTTTTCCCCCCCCCCCCAGTTTCTCTCGCCCTTTGTGTTGGCGAGCTGTGGGGGACTCCCAGACCCCCCCCCTTTTCTCTCTCCCAACTCTTGGTGGGGCTCTGGGAATCGCTCTCTATGGGGAGCGCGGTGCGGGGAGGCTGGGGTTACCCTCTGGGCCGATGCTCGCTGCCCCCCTCAGCCGCGGTGGGGGGTTTCGAGTGGTGGTTTTGGTTGGGGATGGTCTCTAGCGAGTGTTTGGCTGGGATTTATTGCTGCTTTGCCGCCCGGAGCCGCGGTCGCAGCCAGCTGGCCTTGGGTGAGGAAGGAGCCCAGCAGCGTCTCCGCGTTCAGGTTCCACCGAGGAGCTTTGGAAGGCTCTTGGAGCTTCCCTTCTCTGCCTGGATTGTTTGGTTACTGCCCCGGGGTCAGGGCTGGCTGGTGCCAGCTTCCTCCCCATCAATGTTTAAACCGTATCGGTGCCGTTTGCCCAACTCCTTGTTAGTAAAACACAAGGGCTTGGGGAGGGGGTGGAGGGGGCTGCTGCTCTTCCCAGCTGGAGTAAACCCAGGATTTAGTCAGGTTGAGACAGTGATTTGCACCTCTGGGTGCTGCCCAGCTGGATGCAAGTGGTGGTGCAGAGGAGTTGAGGGTGCAGGAGGGAGGTAGGGGAGGGGGTTGCAGCCACCCTGCCCAGCCCCAGGGATGCTGTGGGACCCTTTTTCCCCACACAGGAGCATTTCCTCCCTGAATCTCTGCCACATGCACTGTTGCCTTTTTGTTGCCTTGCTCAGAAAGGATTCAAAGAAATAGACCCCTGGCCTGGGGAGGGGAGGGGGGTGTGTGGAGGAAGGAGGAAAAGCAGCCAGTCTGAGCATCCATCAGCTCCAGGCCTTGCTGTGTGCAAGGTGCCTGCTGTGGGGGGTGCTGGCAAGGGGCACAGGCAGCTTTCAGGTGTGAAGTTGTGCTCCCTGTTGGCTCATTTCTGTGCCCAAAACATCTAAACTGAAGGGGGGGGACACCCACATCACCTCCAGCCCCAGCTGGTTGCCCCCACCCTGATGCTCCTGCTCCCTGAGCCCCCCCACTGCTGGAAGGGGCTGGGATGCAGATGTTCATCCCATCCTGGTAGTTTCAGCTCTCTGCCCAGTTGGGGACCTTCTGCTTCTGGGCATGAAGGTGAGCAGCTGGGTGTATGTGTCCTTTCCCTTCTTAGCAGCTTTCCTTGGAGGAGCTGAGGGTAGCAAAAAGCCCTTCCAGCTCCTCCCCAGGCTGGATATCAAACCTCTGCCTCTCCCAGGGATGGCAGGCTGTGGCTGTGTCCCTGTGGTGTCCCTGTCCTGGACTGGTCCCCTACCAGCCCAGAGGAGACTTTCAGCTACCAAAGGATGCTCTGATCATCCCAAAAGTCAAACCCTCAGCTGGAGATCCCTGAATATCAGGAGGTCTCTCATACCAACCTGCTTTTACACACTGATGGATGAGGCTCACCTGCCCCACATGCCAGGTTCCCTCACCACTGGATGCCCAGGGCACTCAGCCAGCTCAGTGCTTGGGGAACCCACCCCACCCCTCTCCCTGTAAGCTGTGAGGCCCCATGGCAGCAAGCACAGCAGGGAAAGGGTTAACCCAGGATGTCTGCTGCTCAGTTGGGTATTTATTTTTCCAAGCCTGCGTCTGCTTTAAGCATTATAGCTTCTCCCTATAGCTGCATCTGCAGTTGTGTTTGCTTTTTCTTCCAGCAAATACTCAGTTCCTGCCCTGAGCCACAGGCTGGGGCACAGGAGAGCTGGGGAGAGGGAAAAGCTTCACCCACAGGGCCCTTCTTCCCCAAGGGTGCTGGCAGGGCTGCTTTCACTGCACTGGTGGAAGAGAATCAAGGCTCCTTTCTATATTTTGGAAGCTGGAATGAAACCCTACCAAGGGCTTTTCAACCCTATCTGGTGGCAGTCACCACCTCTCCAATGCAGACCCCCCCTGGCCCCCCCCCCCCAAGCCCACCACAGGCTCCTGAAGCCTCCCAGACCTGGGAGCCTGGGCTCAGCCTCTTCTCTTTGCCCTGTTGTTTTTTATTCCCCTCTCTGCTGTGTTATATGCTGGTTGCTGGCACCCCCAGGATGCTCTGACGTGGGGGATGCTGAGCTGGGGCCAGCTCAGCTCACGCAGGGGGAGGCAGAGGCTGCGTGAGAGGAGGAGAAGCTGCTCCAGTCCTGACACATCCCAGCCCCCTCAGAGCTTGGCTGGTGGCTGCTGCCCCCCACCTACCCCCATCACTGCTCCCCAGGGGGGGATCAGATGAAGGGGTCCCCCATGGGACAGCACAGCATTGTGGAACCCCCTCCCTCCACCCCAGCTCAGCTTGGGCACCTTCCTCTGGCACCAGCTCCTGGCTTTTTTGGCACCTTGGATGCATTCCTAGGGATGAGCTGTGGGACAGGAAGGGGCTTCCCTACTACACTCAGCTCAGAAACCTCTGACCCAGCCTGCTCATCCTTGTGCCTGTGTCCCTGGGACAGCTCAGGGTGACTCAGGGTTTGGGGAGAGGTGCAAGTGCAGCCCTTGGCAGCCCCAAGGCCAGCACAGGAGGCAGGCTGCATGAAGCTGCTTCTCCTCAACCATGGAGCAAAGGCAGAGGTGTTGGGACAGCATCCTCCCTGACACCCAGGTGTGCAGGGAGAGCCTGTGCCCCCAGGGAAGGGGCACAAGGTGTGTGTGTGGGGGGGAGCATCCATCACCTGCTCTGAAAGAGCTCTGTGGGTGTAATTGCAGCCTGGGAGGCAGGTCTCTGAGGGGCACTTAGCCCTGGTTTCCATTTGGAGTTGTTTGAGCCACCCCTGAGCAGTGAAATCAGAGCAGGATGGGGATGGTGGGAGCTGGACACCCACCCTGCCCCTGCTCTTGTCCCCCCCTTGGGCATGTGGCTTCATATAGAACCCCTGGGAAGAGCCAGGTAGGATCTCCATCCCCTCTTCCCTGCCTCCTTGCCAAGCAGGCACTGAGGAGCTGGGTGGGTGCAGGGGGAGGTGCTGGGGGTCCCTTGTTCCCTGGGGAGGGTCTGTGCTGCCAGCCCTGGGGAGCATCAGTCGTGCAGTCCCTCTGGATCTTGGGATCTGTCTGGTTGTCCCTCCCTCCTGCCCAGGGACTCTCCCAGCCTCGGGGCAGCTCTTTGCCTGCCGACTGAGCCCTACGCAATGGAAAGAAGCTGCTGTCCAGCCCCTGAATCAGCTTGGCCGCCGCCTGCCCCGAGGTGGATCTGGAAAGGGCTCTGCTCTGCCCCAGCCAGCACTGACTCATCTTTCAGGAACTGCTTCTGGAGGCGCTGCGCTCCCCTCCCCTCCCTCCCCTCCTCCCCCTCCCCTCCCTCCCTCCTCCCCCTCCCCTCCCTCCCTCATCCCCTCCCCTCCCTCCCCTCTCATCCCCTCCCTCCCCTCCCCTCCCCTCCCCTCCCCTCCCATCCCCTCCCCTCCATCCCCTCCCCTCCATCCCCCCCAGCCTCTCCACCTTAGGGCACGTTCCGGAGAGGATCCATAACCAAATCCCACCTCCGAGGCAGCCAATCATTCCCAGAAACACCCCAGCCTTTTCTTTAATGGATTCACCCCCCTCCTTTTTCCAGGAGGAATTCCAGCTTCCCCCCTGGCACCCTGATAAACCACCAACATTCCAAGCTCCCTGCCTGGCACCAGGGTTCAGAGATAAAGCTGCTGGGTGCTGCTTCCCCCCCTGTTTGCTGGGTGCTGCTTCCCCCCCCTGCCTGTGGCAGCACTTTGGGTCCAAAATATTCCTCTGCTGCCTGGACTTGGAGTCTGGAAGAGGGTTTTGGGATGGCATCATCCTGCCTACAGCCTGATCCTTGAGCTTATCCCATTCCCAGCAGCTGGGAGCAGCTTGGCACAGGGCTTTGAGGAGCACCCAGGTGCCTGGGAGAGGAACTGGGTGAGGGCAACAGGGAATGGAGGCACAGCCACAGCCTCAGGATGTGCTGCTGGAGCCTGGAAGAGGGTTTTGGGATGGCATCACCCTGCCCACACCCTGATCCTTGAGCTTATCCCATTCCCAGCAGCTGGGAACAGCTTGGCACAGGGCTTTGGGGAGCACCAAGGCACTTGGCAGAGGAGCTGGGTGAGCTCAGTGGGGGCAACAGGACATGGAGGCACAGCCCCACCATGTGCTGCTGGAGCTTGGAAGAGGGTTTTGGGATGGCATCACCCTGCCCACACCCTGATCCTTGAGCTTATCCCATTCCCAGCAGCTGGGAACAGCTTGGCACAGGGCTTTGGGGAGCACTGAGATGCTTGGCAGAGGAATTGGGTGAGCTCAGTGGGGGCAACAGGACATGGAGGCACAGCCACAGCCTCAGGATGTGCTGCTGGAGCCTGGAAGAGGGTTTTGGGATGGCATCACCCTGCCCACACCCTGATCCTTGAGTTTATCCCATTCCCAGCAGCTGGGAACAGCTTGGCACAGGGCTTTGGGGAGCACTGAGATGCTTGGCAGAGGAATTGGGTGAGCTCAGTGGGGGCAACAGGACATGGAGGCACAGCCACAGCCTCAGGATGTGCTGCTGGAGCCTGGAAGAGGGTTTTGGGATGGCATCACCCTGCCCACACCCTGATCCTTGAGCTTATCCCATCTCCAGCAGCTCCCTGGCTGTGCTGTGGGTTGTGCAATGAGCTGGGCAGGAATCTCACCAGCAAAGCCCAGTGGGACCATTAAGCACAGCTGGTGTCAGGCCCTCCAGCTCCAGGCACAGATGTGTTGCGGGGGTGGGTGGAGTGTTGGGGGGGGGGGGGTTGCTTTGCATCCCCTCTGCTGACAGCAGTTGGCCAGGGGTGGCTGGCTTTGGGTTTTGGCTCCAGCATCCCAACCCCCACCCCCCTCCAACGTGTGTTGGCAGAACTCCCTGCTCCCAGCATGGTGGGAAGGAGGGCTGAGGGCATATCCCTGGGGCACCTGGAGCTGGGATCGAGCTCTGCTTGGGTTTCCCTGTGCCAAAACCCCTCTGTGATGCTTCCCCCCCCCCAAACAGAGGGGTCCCCTGGCATGGGAAGGGGATGGAGACCCAAGGGGATGGGCAGCTGGAGAGCCTGGCATGAGAGCTGGCAGGGAGGAGAGCAAACCCAGTGGTGTTGGCCATGGAAGCTGGGGGGATTTCTCCCTGAACAGCCCCTCTGGAAGCAGCTGGTGGTGGGAAGGGAGCTGCTGCACGTGGGAGCAGGGCTGAGCCACCAGCTAAGCCCTTCTGAAGGGGTTTCCATAGGGGGGTGGCTGTGTGCGTGCCCTATAGATTGGATATAGGGGATGGAGGGGGCTGGGGTGGGGGGTTTGCACCATGGGGGGGGTGTATAGTGTGTGGGTGCTGCTAGATTTTGGTCTGGATATATAGGATTCACCTCAGCCAAGTCTTGGGGGAGCTGTGATGGAGCAGGGTGCTGCTGGCTCTGGGGCACCCAGGGGTCCCCAGCTGGGGCAGCTGTGATGGAGCAGGGTGCTGCTGGTCCTGGAGCACCCAGGGGTCCCCAGCTGGGGTAGCTGTGATGGAGCAGGGTGCTGCTGGCTCTGGAGCACCCAGGGGTCCCCAGCTGTGATGGAGCAGGGTGGTGCTGGTCCTGGAGCACCCAGGGGTCCCCAGCTGGGTCCCAGTGCTGTGTTTGGGGGCAGAGATGTTGTGGGCACAAGGGGGAGAGTCTTGGGGCAGCTGTGATGGAGCAGGGTGCTGCTGGTCTTGGAGCACCCAGGGGTCCCCAGCTGGGGTATCTGTGATGGAGAAGGGTGCTGCTGGTCCTGGAGCACCCAGGGGTCCCCAGCTGGGTCCCAGTGCTGCATGGGGTGTTTGGGGGCAGAGGTGTTGTGGGAACAAGGGAGAGAGTCTTGGGGCAGCTGTGATGGAGCAGGGTGCTGCTGGCTCTGGAGCACCCAGGGGTACCCCAGCTGTGATGGAGCAGGGTGGTGCTGGTCCTGGAGCACCCAGGGGTCCCTGGCTGGGTCCCAGTGCTGTGTTTGGGGCCAGAGATGTCATGGGCACAAGGGAGAGAGCTTGTATGGAGGAAAAACCTAACCCTACCAGTCAGCACTGGGTCACTTCAGGCTGTGGAGGGGTCTGCAGGGACCTCTTGATGTGGATCCAGGCTGGATGCTCCTCCCACCCATGGAGCTGTGCAGTGCCCCAAGGGGGCTTCATGGTGGGGATGTGTGTGTGGGTGGGGTGCATCTCCCCTTTGCCCTGACCCTCCTTTCCCTCATTTGCAGCTTGGAGGGGCTGAGAGCCCAGCGGAGACCCCCCCCCACTCCCCATGGAGTGGGAGCTGTGGAGCCCAGTCGCCTCGCAGTAGCTGCAGCAGTGGGATGTTTACCTGGAGGTGCCTCATCCTTTGGGCTGTGCTGGTCACAGCCACCCTCTCCACTGCCAGGCCAGCACCCACCCTGCCTGACCAAGGTAAGACCCCCACCCCCCTCCCTCTCTACAAATCACTGTGGCTGTGCCAGGGAGCGCTGGCTCCTTTGTCCTTCATGATAAGATAGCTGGTGTCCCTTGGGTGGCACGAGGGTGGCACGAGGGTGGCACGAGGGTGGCACGAGGTTTGGCCATGGGGCTGCAGCAGGGGACATGGGCACGTCCCCTGGCACAGGCTCAGTGCCACACAGTCACCCCTGGCTGCTTCCCCCCTTGGTGGGGACACAGCATGGGATGGTTCCAGCATCACCCATGAAGGTTTCAAACTGGGTGGGGGGGTGGGTGGGGGGTAGGAAATGATGGCAAAACCCAATGTTGTTGGTTTGGAAGTGGGTGCAAAGCCCTAGGGGGGTAGTTGGGGGGGGTCACTGTGTATTGTGGCACCTCCCTGGGATGACCTGGGATGTCTGTGAAGCCACCTGCCAGCCCTGAGTGATGCTGGGGTGAGCCTGGGCTCAGCGGGTGGCACGAGGATTTGGGTGCAGGGGATGGGTGCAGGCTTTGCTGGCTGGTGGTGTGTGGGATGAAGGGCACCCCCAGGGATACCCCCAGGGATGGGGGATGCCCACAGGGTTGGGTCAAAGCAGGGGGTGGTTCCAGTGGTTCCTACAGCCCTGATCTGCACGGGGCAGCAGCAGGATGGGGGCAGCTCAGGGCACCCCAGTTGCTTTTCACTGCTTGTCCCCAAATGGGGCTGGTGGCTGGGGGGGGGCTGTGCCACAGCCCTCCAGAGCTCTGGACAGGGGGTGGCACCCAGAGGTGGGTGGCACCCAGGGGTGGGGTGGCACCCAGAGGTGGGGTGGTGGCACCCAGGGGTGTGTTGGCACCCAGGGGTGTGGTGGGGTGTGGTGGCACCCAGAGGTGGGGTGGCACCCAGGGATGGGGTGGCACTCAGAGGTGGGGTGGCACCCAGATGTGGGGGTGGCGGCACCCAGAGGGGTGGGGTGGCACCCAGAGGTGTGGTGGTGGCACCCAGAGGTGGGGTGCTACCCAGGGATGTGGTGCTACCCAGGGGTGGGGTGGTGGCACCCAGAGGTGGGGGTGGTGGCACCCAGGGATGTGGGTGGTGGCACCCAGGGGTGGGGTGGTGGTGGCACCCAGGGGTGGGGTGGTGGCACCCAGAGGTGGGGTGGTGGCACCCAGGGGTGTGGTGACACCCAGGGATGTGTTGGCACCCAGAGGTGGGGGTGGTGGCACCCAGGGATGTGGTGGCACCCAGAGGTGGGGTGGCGGCACCCAGAGGTGGGGTGGCACCCAGAGGTGTGGTGGGTGGCACCCAGAGGTGGGGTGCTACCCAGGGATGTGGTGCTACCCAGGGGTGGGGTGGTGGCACCCAGAGGTGGGGTGGCACCCAGAGCTGTGGAGGCACCCAGAGGTGGGGGTGGCACCCAGAGGTGGGGTGGTGGTACCCAGGGATGTGTTGGCACCCAGGGGTGTGGTGGGGGTGGGGTAGCACCCAGAGGTGGGGTGGCACCCAGGGGTGTGGTGGTGTGTGGTGGCACCCAGGGATGTGGTGCTACCCAGGGATGTGGTGGTGGCACTCAGAGGTGGGGTGGTGACACCCAGAGGTGGTGGGGTGGCAGCACCCAGAGGTGGGGTGGCAGCACCCAGAGGTGGGGTGGCACTCAGAGGTTGGGTGGCACCCAGGGGTGTGGTGTTGGCACCCCAGGGATGTGGTGGTGGCACCCAGAGGTGGGGTGGTGGCACCCAGGGATATGTTGGCACCCAGAGGTGGGTTGGCACCCAGGGGTGTGTTGGCACCCAGGGGTGCAATGGATGGGCTGAGCAGTGCCCAGGGACAGCCAGCCCCACCAGAAGCCCTGCTCTAGCATGTCAAATCCCCGTCCTTCCCCTGGGTGAGGTGGAGAACAGACAGAGCAGGACTCTGCCTGCTGCCTTCTGGCTTTCATTACCCAAGGGGTGTCTGGGCTGTGGGGTGCTGCTTCGCTCTCCAGGCTCGCCCTCCCTTCCCTCCTGCCTCCCACCAAAACCACAAGGAGCTGGTTGCTGGTGCCACTGGTGTGGGCAGGGTGCTGCTGTGCCTGGGGAGCGCTCCCTGTGCCCATGGACCCAGCACAGCTCAGGAACTGGGGTGGGAGCTGGTACTGGTGAGGAGTGTGGGGCAGCTGGGGACCCTGTGCTGGATGTGGTGGGGATGGCTGGGGGTGCAGCTGGGGGTGCAGCTGGGGTCCCCAATGGTGGCTGTGGTGGGGACTGGCTGGGGGTGCAGCTGGGGGTGCAGCTGGGGTCCCCACACTGGCTGTGGTGGGGATGGCTGGGGGTGCAGCTGGGGTCCCTGTGCTGCCTGTGGTGGGGAGTAGCTGGGGGTGCAGCTAGGGGTGCAGCTGGGGTCCCCAATGGTGGCTGTGGTGGGGACTGGCTGGGGGTGCAGCTGGGGGTGCAGCTGGGGGTGCAGCTGGGGTCCCCACACTGGCTGTGGTGGGGATGGCTGGGGGTGCAGCTGGGGTCCCTGTGCTGCCTGTGGTGGGGTGCAGCTGGGGTCCCCACACTGGCTGTGGTGGAGATGGCTGGGGGTGCAGCTGGGGGGTGCAGCTGGGGTCCCCAATGGTGGCTGTGTTGGGGAATGGCTGGGGGGTGCAACTGGGGGGGTGTAACAGGGGTCCCCACACTGGCTGTGGTGGGGAATAGCTGGGGGTGCAGCTGGGGTCCCCACACTGGATGTGGTGTGGAGTAGCTGGGGGTGCAGCTGGGGGTCCCCACTCTGGCTGTGGTGCTGTGTCTGGGGGGCTGGGGTCAGTGCCTCTGAGCTGAGGAGCTGGTACCCAGGGGGAGGACCCATCCCATGAGCTGTGCACGATCCCTGGGATGCTCTGCCCAGGCAGAGGAGCATCGTGCCAGGGAGCATCCCTGGGATGCTTGTGCTGGCACACTCACTCCCTGCTTCCATAAATAAGGCAGCTGAGGGTGGTAAACATGTTTTTCTCAGGAGGCTGCTCTTCCTGGAAGAGGTTTCCTGCTGGTGTTTGGGGTAAGGATGGTGGCTCTGGTGCTGCAGGGCGAGCTGGGCTCGGCAGTCACAGTGGGGATGGTGTGTGGGTGTTCACCTCCCCAGCTTAACCTGAGCAGAGCTGGGGTTTTGGGGTGTGTGAGGGGCTCTGCAGCCCCCCAGGGAGTGTTTGGGGGTGGTGATGGGGGTGGAGTGATGGAGAGAGAGGAGGGAGCTGGTTCCCTGCCAGCCTCATGCCAGGGTAACAATAACCCCTGGAAACGGCTCCTGACACGGTTCTCACCAGTTGGTGCCACAGCAGGAGCCGGGCTGGGGCAGAGCCTGGGCTGGGGCAGAGCCTGGCCCTGGGCTGGGGCAGAGCCTGGGCTGGGGCAGAGCCTGGGCTGGGGCAGAGCTCTGGGCTGGGGCAGAGCCAGGGCTGGGGCAGAGCCTGGCCCTGGGCTGGGGCAGAGCCTGGGCTGGGGCAGAGCCTGGCCCTGGGCTGGGGCAGAGCCCTGGGCTGGGGCAGAGCCTGGGCTGGGGCAGAGCTCTGGGCTGGGGCAGAGCCTGGCCCTGGGCTGGGGCAGAGCCTGGGCTGGGGCAGAGCCTGGGCTGGGGCAGAGCTCTGGGCTGGGGCAGAGCCAGGGCTGGGGCAGAGCCTGGCCCTGGGCTGGGGCAGAGCCTGGGCTGGGGCAGAGCCTGGCCCTGGGCTGGGGCAGAGCCCTGGGCTGGGGCAGAGCCCTGGGCTGGGGCAGAGCCTGGCCCTGGGTTGGGGCAGAGCCCTGGGCTGGGGCAGAGCCCTGGGCTGGGGCAGAGCCTGGCCCTGGGCTGGGGCAGAGCCTGGCTGGGGCAGAGCCCTGGGTTGGGGCAGAGCCTGGCCCTGGGCTGGGGCAGAGCCCTGGGTTGGGGCGGAGCCTGGCCCTGGGGCTGGGGCAGAGCTCTGGGCTGGGGCAGAGCTCTGGGCTGGGGCAGAGCCTGGGCTGGGGCAGAGCTCTGGGCTGGGGCAGAGCCTGGGCTGGGGCAGAGCCTGGCCCTGGGCTGGGGCAGAGCCCGGGCTGGGGCAGAGCCTGGGCTGGGGCAGAGCCCTGGGCTGGGGCAGAGCTCTGGGCTGGGGCAGAGCCTGGGCTGGGGCAGAGCTCTGGGCTGGGGCAGAGCCTGGGCTGGGGCAGAGCCCTGGGCTGGGGCAGAGCTCTGGGCTGGGGCAGAGTCTGGCTGGGGCAGAGTCTGGCTGGGGGCAGAGCCTGGGCTGGGGCAGAGCCTGGCCCTGGGCTGGGGCAGAGCCTGGGCTGGGGCAGAGTCTGGCTGGGGCAGAGCCTGGCTGGGGCAGAGCCCTGGGCTGGGGCAGAGCTGGGCTGGGGCAGAGCCTGGCCCTGGGTTGGGGCAGAGCTCTGGGCTGGGGCAGAGCCTGGCTGGGGCAGAGCCCTGGGCTGGGGCAGAGCCTGGCTGGGGCAGAGCTGGGCTGGGGCAGAGCCTGGCCCTGGGTTGGGGCAGAGCCAGGGCTGGGGCAGAGCCTGGTTGGGGCAGAGCCCTGGGCTGGGGCAGAGCCTGGGCTGGGGCAGAGCCTGGTTGGGGCAGAGCCCTGGGCTGGGGCAGAGCCTGGGCTGGGGCAGAGCCCTGGGCTGGGGCAGAGTCTGGCTGGGGCAGAGTCTGGCTGGGGCAGAGCCCTGGGCTGGGGCAGAGCCTGGTTGGGGCAGAGCCTGGCCCTGGGCTGGGGCAGAGCCTGGCTGGGGCAGAGCCTGGGCTCCAGGCTGGGGGGAACAGGGTGTTCCCAGCAGGATGTGTGGGGTGGGAAGAGCAGGTGCTGGGCCAGGACCCCCCGGCCAGGACCCTGCCACCAGCACCTTGCAGGTCACCTACTAGGGTGGGCTGCAGACCCCACCCCAGGGAAGATTTAGGGGTCCCATGGGGTCTGCAGACTCTGCCCCCAGCGAGAATTTGGGGATCCCAAGGGGGGTGCAGACTCTATCCAGGGAAAGATGTTGGGATCCCATGGGCGCTGCAGACCCCACCCCAGGGAAGGTGTTGGGATCCCATGGGGCTGCAGACCCCACCCCAGGGAAGATTTGGGGGTCCCATGGGGGCTGCAGACTCTACCCCCAGGGAAGATTTAGGGGTCCCAATGGGGGCTGCAGACCCCACCCCAGGGAAGATTTGGGGGTCCCATGGGGGCTGCAGACTCTACCCCCAGGGAAGATTTAGGGGTCCCATGGGGGCTGCAGACCCCCACCCCAGGGAGAATTTGGGGATCCCAAGAGGGGTGCAGACCTCACCCTGGGGAAGATTTTAGGATCCCATGGGGGCTGTGGACCCCATCCTGGGGAAGATTTGGGGGTCCCATGGGGGCTGCAGACTCCACCCAAGGAGAGATATTGGGATGCCATGGGGGCTGTAGACCCCACCCCAGGGAAGATTTGGGGATCCCATAGGGGCAGCAGACTCTACCCCCAGGAAAACTGTTGGAATCCCATGGAGGGAGGGGGGGAATACTCCTGAAACCTTGGCTTCCACACCCTAGAGCATCATCTCCCCTGGGACCAGGCTCAGCATCTCTCCCCCCTCCCCTCTCCTCAGGAGCATCCCCCGTGCCGCATCCCCAGCGCAGGGGAGGCAGCAGCTTTCCCCTACTTTGTTCTGGTTCTTTATGGGGTTTCAGTTTACCCCGGGTCTGAGGCAGCTAAACTCCCTTCTCAGGGAGCCAGTAATCCCCCCACACCCAGCCGGTGGCCCCTGCCTTGCTGCAGGAGGCAGGTTTCCAATGGCCTCTCCTCCTGGCTTTGGGGAGGGGGAGAGCTGGGCTGGGGTGGTGGGGGAGGACTCTGCTTGTAGTCAGGGGATGGCTCCTCTTCCTCCCCAAACCTGCAGCAAATCAAACACGAATGGGCACTCACTGCTCTTGATAGTCCCCTCAATTTGGAGGTGGTTTGAAAAAGAAACCCCCCCCCCACCCCCAAACCCACCCCATCCCAAACCCCCTGAGTTAAGGGAGGGGAAAGGGAGATGGGAAGGGGGGTGGGTGGGTGGGGGTGGGAGAGAGAGAGAGAAGCCAAGAAATTTCCATGAGCAACCTCCCTCACAAAGCTGCTCTTTGTCTTCAGGTTAAATAGAAACCTGCAGAAAATTGCTGAGGGGGATTTTTTTTCTCACCCCCCCCTCCCAACCCCTCCCCAACCCCTCCCCAACCCCTCCCCAACCCCTCCCCGCCTCCCCTTCTCTCCCTGCCTGCTATTGTCCTCGCTGCTGTTCAGGCATCTCCACCACCTCATCCCTGCTTGAGGAGGATGGGGGCGGGGGGGGGGGATGCAAAGCACTGCTGTGTCCTGGGGGGGGTGGGTGGGGGGGGGGGGGTGGGGTGGGGGGGGGTGTCTTGCCTTGGTAGCTTGTTTTGGGGCACCTTGAGCCCTTATGGCCACCCCAGTGCAGCAGATGCTTTTCCTAAGGGATGCAGCCCCCCCCCTCCCTCTGGAGCTGGGGGAGGAGGTGGAGGGGGGGGGGATTGGCAGAGGAGTTTAGGGCTGCAGCCCCTTCTCTGTGCAGCCCTTGGGATGGAGGGTTGCCCTGCC
>CM036932.1:3771180-3836180 GCA_020800305.1 Porphyrio hochstetteri
CTTGGAGGGGAGGTGAGGGGGCTCCCCAGGGCCAGGCAGGCAGCAGAGCGAGAGGGTGACCTCCCCCTTGGCCAAGTGGTTGCGACAGCAGGGAGGAAGGTCAGGCTGCTGGCAGGAGGGTGCAAGGGGCTGACGTCAAAGGAAGCAGCTGGTGATTGAGGGGTTCTTGGGAGCTCTGGGCTCCAGGGCCATAACTCGTCCCACAAATGTCATCTCGTCCTTGAGCGTTATCGCTGGTGCCCAGCGCTCCCAGCACTGCAGGGGGGAGGGGGCTGCCCCTGGCTCCCAGCCCCCTAGCAGGGTGCTAGTGTGGGGTGAGGGGAGGGCTGTGTGCTGTCCCAAATGCTCTTGTCCATGCCATGTGTGGGAAACATCCCTGGTGCTCCCTGCTGTGCTGGTGCCACACACCTTGGTGGGTGTCAGTGATGCTGGGAGGTCCCGTTCTGCCCCACCTTGGGGTTTGGTCTTGTGTGATGGGGATTTATGTGCCACTGCAGGGGTGTGGGCTGGGGGATGGATGTGGGCTGCCCTGGTTCTGTGTCCTTAGAGCTTGGGCTGAGCCTGGCTCTGGCTGTTCTGGGGTGAGATGGTGCTGGTAGGTGAGGCTGCACCTCGAGTGCTGGGTCCAGTTCTGGGCTCCTCACCATCAGAAGGACATTGAGGTCCTGGAGCGAGTCCAGAGAAGGGCAACCAGGCTGGGGAAGGGGCTGGAGGGCAAATCCTCTGAGGAGCAGCTGAGGGAGCTGGGGGTGTTCAGCCTGGAGAAGAGGAGGCTGAGGGGAGACCTTCTCCCCACCTCCCCTGCCCTGCCAGGAGGGTGCAGAGAGGTGGGTGGTGGTCTCTTCAGCCAGGGGACAGGAGATGGGACAAGGGGCAATGGGCTCAAGCTGCCCCAGGGCAGGGGCAGAGCAGATGGGAGGGAAAAGTTCTTCCCTGGCAGAGTTGTCAGGGCCTGGCACAGGCTGCCCAGGGAGGGGCTGAGTCCCCCACCCTGGATGTGTTTAAAAAGGGGAGATGAGGTGCTCAGGGATCTGGTTTAGCTCAGGATGGGGACAGTTGGACTTGATGATCTTCAGAGGTGATCCTGTGGTTCTGTGCTATTACCTGTCGTTGTTACCTGCTGTGATCCAGTGTCACCCATCCGAACTGATCCTGGGAATCCTGCTCCCTGCAGCTGCTGAGCTGTGTGCCCAGGTCCACGTGGAGCAGGATTCTCCTCACCGTGGAGCCAGGCAGAGACCCTGCACCCTGTTCCCCTGCCCTCCCCGCTGCAGGAACACACTTGCGTGTGTGTTTGCTCTCCGGGTGGGGGCAGTGACCCCCCCCCAGCCCCAGCAGATGCGTGAGGAGCTGAGTTACTGGCCTTGGCCCCCAGGCTCCTGCCGTAAGTGATGGCTCTTATCTGGCTGCTGACAAGCCAGCATCCTTCAGCACGGGTACTTAAAGCGGAGCGGCCGCAGGGCCGGCAGGGGCAGAGCAGCTCTCGCCGCACAGACACCCACCCACCCAGCCACCCACCCTCCTTGGAGCCCCGCAGCTCCACCTACACCAGGGAGATGATGCCTGCAACGTTCAAGCTCTGCGCTGCCATCTCCTACCGGCACCTGCGCAACATGACCGGTGAGGGGATGGGGAGAGGAGGGGGAAACAGGGCTGGGGAAGCCCCCCTCTCTGTGGGCTGGCTAGGGGATGGGGGGAGGAGGGGGGAAACAGGGCTGGGGAAGCCCCCCCTCTCTGTGGGCTGGCTAGGGGATGGGGAGAGGAGGGGGGAAACAGGGCTGGGGAAGCCCCCCTCTCTGTGGGCTGGCTAGGGGATGGGGAGAGGAGGGGGGAAACAGGGCTGGGGAAGCCCCCCTCTCTGTGGGCTGGCTAGGGGATGGGGAGAGGAGGGGGGAAACAGGGCTGGGGAAGCCCCCCTCTCTGTGGGCTGGCTAGGGGATGGGGAGAGGAGGGGGGAGACAGGGCTGGGGAAGCCCCCCTCTCTGTGGGCTGGCTAGGGGAGGGGGAGAGGAGGGGGGAAACAGGGCTGGGGAAGCCCCCCCCTCTCTGTGGGCTGGCTAGGGGATGGGGAGAGGAGGGGGGAAACAGGGCTGGGGAAGCCCCCCCTCTCTGTGGGCTGGCTAGGGGATGGGGAGAGGAGGGGGGAAACAGGGCTGGGGAAGCCCCCCCTCTCTGTGGGCTGGCTAGGGGATGGGGAGAGGAGGGGGGAAACAGGGCTGGGGAAGCCCCCCTCTCTGTGGGCTGGCTAGGGGATGGGGAGAGGAGGGGGGAAACAGGGCTGGGGAAGCCCCCCTCTCTGTGGGCTGGCTAGGGGATGGGGAGAGGAGGGGGGAAACAGGGCTGGGGAAGCCCCCCCCTCTCTGTGGGCTGGCTAGGGGATGGGGAGAGGAGGGGGGAAACAGGGCTGGGGAAGCCCCCCCCTCTCTGTGGGCTGGCTAGGGGATGGGGAGAGGAGGGGGGAAACAGGGCTGGGGAAGCCCCTCTCTGTGGGCTGGCTAGGGGATGGGGAGAGGAGGGGGGAAACAGGGCTGGGGAAGCCCCCCTCTCTGTGGGCTGGCTAGGGGATGGGGAGAGGAGGGGGGAAACAGGGCTGGGGAAGCCCCCCCCTCTCTGTGGGCTGGCTAGGGGATGGGGAGAGGAGGGGGGAAACAGGGCTGGGGAAGCCCCTCTCTGTGGGCTGGCTAGGGGATGGGGAGAGGAGGGGGGAAACAGGGCTGGGGAAGCCCCCCTCTCTGTGGGCTGGCTAGGGGATGGGGAGAGGAGGGGGGAAACAGGGCTGGGGAAGCCCCTCTCTGTGGGCTGGCTAGGGGATGGGGAGAGGAGGGGGGAAACAGGGCTGGGGAAGCCCCTCTCTGTGGGCTGGCTGGGGGAGGAGAAGGTTGGAGGCTGTGGGGATGTTCTCCTCACCCTATGGCTGGGTTGTTAGTTGTGTTTTTCTCCTCTCCACAACCCCCTTTTTGGCCACTTTTCTGGGGTGTGAGGGGGGCTACATGCCTCTGCTGCATGGGGAGGGGTGTTGTAGGCAACGCTGCCACTGCCTGAGGGGGGTTTGTGCTCTGGTAGCCCACTCCTGTGCCTCTCCTGGGCATGGATGTGGTTGCTCCTCAGCATCTTTATATATCTTAGCTGCTCCTCAGCCCCTGTGTGGCTCAGAGCTGGAGCAGAGCCGGGGGTGGGGGGGGTTGTGGGGCAAAAGTGGAACTGTTGGATGCTGTGTGTTTAAATGGAAACCCCCCCCCTACACCCCCACCCCCAAATAGCATTCCCTCTGTGGTGCCCCAGTGAGTGATGCTCTCTCTCTCTGCTCTCAGGCCTGAGAAGACAAGCTGCTGTGACCCTCAGCCAGGAGCTGAGCAAGCTCGCCTGCCACAGCGCAGGACCCAGCATGTGGATCACCCAGGTCCGCAGGAGAAGCTCCTTGCTCAGTAAGTCACCAGCAGATGGGGGTTTGGGCTCTCCCCTCCCAACCCAGGGTGGTGACTGTCGTGGGTCAGGGCATGGAGAAGTGGATTGCATGTAGGTGAAAGCTCACTCTGGCTTTTGTTCTCCTCCTGGGCAGGCTCGAGGCTGGAGGAGAAGCCCTTCAGTGAGATGGAGATGTCTTACATCAAGCAAGGAGAGGAAGCCCTCCAGAAATCCCTCAGCATCCTCGAGGACCAGGATGGCTGGAAGACAGAGACAGTGGTGGTAGGTGCTCCCTGTCATGGTGGGGAGGGTGCAGTCATAGAATCCCAGACTGGGCTGGGTTGGGAGGGACCCCAAGGATCACAGAGCTCCAACCCCCTGCCACAGGCAGGGCCACCAACCTCCAGGCCTGGAGCTACACAAGGTTGCCCAGGGCCCCATCCAACCTGGCCTTGAACACCCCCAGGGATGGGGCACCCACCCCCTCTCTGGGCAGCCTGTTCCAGCCCCTCACCACTCTCTCTGCACAGAACTTCTCCCTAATATCTCCTCTCCCCCTTCCCTCCTCCAGCTTCACTCCATCCCCTTTGTCCTGCCATTATCTTGATTCAAAGTCAGTAGTCACCAAGGCTATTCATAGAATCATAGAATGGTCTGAGTTGGAAGGGACCCCAAGGATCACAGAGCTCCAACCCCCCTGCCACAGGCAGGGCCACCAACCTCAGTCCTCCTGTGAGGACTTCAGGGGTGTGAATTCTGCCTTTCCCCTTGGCAGGGTAACGGGGACAAAGTGCTGAGCAAGGTGCTCCCGGACATGGGCAAGGTGTTCCGACTGGAGGTGGTGGTGGATCAGCCCCTGGACAGGGTTTACAGTGAGCTGGTGGACAACATGGAGCAGATGGGAGACTGGAATCCCAACGTGGAGGAAGTCAAGGTGGGAACAGCACATTGGAGCTGGTTCTTGATGCTCCTGGGGCTGTTAAAAGGCCAAAGAACTGTTTTGGTGGGGGGGTGATGCAGCTGCTGTCCCACCCCTTTCCCTGGGAATGGGGAAGCCAAAGCCCTGCTGCCTCTTGTCTGCTCCCTGCTGCAGACATGGAGCTTGGCATTGCAGGGAGCTTGCAGCAGGGGGGGGTCTGTGTCAGCCTCATGAGGTCATGGGCCAGCTCTGCTTGTACCAGAGGAGAAAGCACCCGGTTACCCACATGTGGGGAGGGGGAAGAACATTTTGCTGTTCCACAGCTTGTCTGGCAGAGGAGAAACACCATCCCAGTGAGGCCATGGATGCTCACATGCCACCCCCTGGGCACACTGGCCATTCCCCTCCCTGGAGGCACTGCAGGAGAGCACATGCTGGAACACACAGTGCCCAGAAGCAGCTTTGATCCATCTCTGTGGTAACTCCCCTCACACTAACGTTGGGTGTTTGGAACCTTCCAGATCCTCCAGAAGATCGGGAAGGACACGGTGATCACCCATGAGAAGGCAGCAGCCACCCCTGGGAACATCGTGGGGCCCAGGGACTTTGTGAGCGTCCGGTGCTCCAAGAGACGCGGCTCCACCTGCGTCCTGGCTGGCATGGCCACCAAATACGGGGCGATGCCAGAGCAGGAGGGCTTTGTAAGGTGAGTACCTTCACACAGGGGCTCCTGGCCTGGGCTCAGGCTGAGGAGGAGTCAGCTGCTTCCTCACCCTGGCCCTTCCATCCTTCCCAGAGCAGAGAACGGCCCCACGTGTATGATCCTGCGCCCGCTGGCTGGCTGCCCTTCCCAAACCAAGCTGACCTGGCTCCTCAGCATCGACCTGAAGGTGAGGAGTGCTTATTTTCAGAGTAGAAAGCAGGGTTTGGCACTTGCCACACGCTCCCCCTCACTGTCTCTGTCTGTTCCTCTCCAGGGCTGGCTGCCAAAGGCCATCATCAACCAGGTCCTGTCCCAGACCCAGGTTGACTTTGCCAACCACCTTCGGGAGCGCCTGGCCCGGACCGTGGCTGTGAGCTGCTGATTGCAGGTGTAGGAACCTCTTGTGTGGGAGGAGAGGAGGGAATCTTGGCTTTGGGGGGGAAGTCAGACACCTAACTAGAGCCTGTGCTCATTAGCCAAGGCCTTTAGCAGCATCACTCCTAATTAAGACAGTTTCAGTAGCTGAAACTGAGCAGTGAGGGAGGCCACAGGGGCCAGAGTTGAGGCAAATCCTGTACTCACCCCCCCCCCTTGGCATCCCTCACTACTTAGTTTCAATTAAAAAAAAGCTTTAATTAAAAAAGCCTTGGCTAATGAGTTATGAGGGAGGTCCCAAGCACTGGGCTGGGAGGGCAGGACCAGCCCCATGCTTAGCTGGGCAGACACCAGGCATAACCTCCCCATCTTCCCCCCAAAAACAGGCATAGGGTGCTTACCTGCACCTTTGATTCCCTTCTCCCCTCAGTGAACCAGCTCTAATTTATTAGACACACAAAGTGTCACGTTATTTATTCATTCAGAGCTCTGCAGTGATAACTGGTCACTGCAGGGAGCAGCTCTTCAGCTTGAGAGATCTCAGAAGCGTAGCTACTCTTGAGTTTAAACTTCCCTTTGTAACCAGGCTCGTGATCAAAAAACCACCCCCAAAACAGAAGTAAGAGTTAAAAAGCTTTATTTTTTTAAACTGGTTTCCAGTTTTGGGGGGGTAAAAAAAAACATACAGCAGCCCCACTTTCAGTCTTACATGCAGTAGTCTTGTTACAACACAATCCTCCTGGGTGGAAGCTGCTGTTTACAACTGAGCAGAAGTGTCAGTGTTGCTTCTGCAAGGGGGGACACAGCAGGACGGTCCAACTCCAGCCTGCTCTCACTGAAGAAACAACTGTACAGCATGTGAGAAGGTACCTCAAGACAATAACTTGCTGCTTCTTCAGCTAGCTACACTGGGAAAGGTACTGGAGGCTCCAAGAGCTACCAACAAATAGCACAATATACACTAGGACTGCACTCACTCGGGCTCCAGGGGAGGGGTGGTAGAACGTGGCTCTTCAGCAGGTGACAAGCACACAGAGTGCCTGGCATCAGGGGCTCTGGTGTGTCTGCTGGTTGGCTGCTGGTTCCAAGTGATGCATGTTCCTCTAGAATAAAATCCACCTGACTGGATGCCTGTTGTCCTCCTCGTTGGTGCTGCGCTGGCCGCTCCCCTTATGGCTCCCAGGGTGGGCTTCTTCTGCCATCAACTTCTGTCTCTACATGGTAGAGGACATCTGCCAGCGTGTGCTCAACCACTGCTCCCCAGCCCATGTCACTCATCTGCACAGGGACAGACAGACAGACAGCTTTATCCTGAGCCTGTGCTTCAGGACTCAAGGGGACAGACGTATTCCGGGGTTGTTTTCCCCCCTAAAAACATCAGGGTGAGGGTGGGGGGGATGCCCATGTGTTTCCTCACCCAAGATCTCAACCCTCTTGGTGACAGAGCAGGTGGGGACAGGGGTTTTACATCTCTCAGGAGGAACAAGACAACACCTCCTCTCTGGTAAGATGTAGCTACATGTTAGGCAGTAGGACAGCTGCCAGCGTGTGCTCAACCACTGCTCCCCAGCCCATGTCACTCATCTGCACAGGGACAGACAGACAGACAGCTTGAGTCCTGAAGCACAGGCTCAGGATAAAGGGGACAGCTGTATTCTGGGGTTGTTTCCCCCCTAAAAACATCAGGGTGAGGGTGGGGGGGATGCCCATGTGTTTCCTCACCCAAGATCTCAACCCTCTTGGTGACAGAGCAGGTGGGGACAGGGGTTTTACATCTCTCAGGAGGAACAAGACAACACCTCCTCTCTGGTAAGATGTAGCTACATGTTAGACAGTAATTTTAAACACAATCCCTTTGGCTAGGCTGTACAGAGACTGAAGAGGAGAGACACAGGCTTTGATCCAGGATCAACTCCCACCCCAGCACCCCCCTTTTATTGAAATGCTGTTTGGCTATGCAAAGCAGGGGGGTAAAACCCTCTGGTTACCACTCACCGGGCGGTAGGTGATATCCCGAGGTGGGTACTTGAAATAGGGTCCAAAGTTTATAGAAACCTGTGGAGAACAGAGTTTAGCACCAGCTCCCAAACAACAGGCAGGTTTCTGGAGTCTTCCCCCTTCTTCACCCCCTGCACCCTGTGCAAGACCCCAGAACACAAACACCTTTGGCATAAGAAGCTACAGCAAGGAAGGGAGCAGCACCATCCCAGAGTCACCTCACTAAACCAACTCTTCCCCATCCTCTTTGCCTGCCTGGCACACTCCCAGAGCACCCACTGAAAGTACCCCAGAGTTCCAAATGACCTTTCCAAGACAGTAATCAATACCCTTACTTACTGTGCATCAATAACCTTACTTACTGTGCATCAATAACCTTACTTACTGTGCATCAATAACCTTACTTACTGTGCATCAATAACCTTACTTACTGTGCAGCCTTTGTACAAAGAAATAGCAGGAAAATAAACTCCTTCAAAGATGTCTTTAAAGGCAACTCCTTGGCTGGCACCATTCTTGAAGAATATGATCTGAAAAGAAACATTTTAAGGGATTTTTTTTTCCCCCTCATCGTTGCTAATTTTCATGGCCTTACTTGTGAGGTGCAAAGTCATCCTCAAGGAGGAGCTTAACCTTCTCTCCCCTTTCCCTGATGCCAGGTAATTGCTTGTAACATCAGTAAAGGGTGTAGGCCAGGTTTATTGTTGCTTTCATGAAAGCATTCTTCTTTTTAATGAAGTAATAATCAGCCTCTCTTGGAGCTTGTTAAATGCAAGTGATTAATACACACCATGAGCTGCTCTTCCTGAGGTTCTGCACCCTCCCACCCCTCAACTCACCTGGCTCCCAGGTGCTTGCTTCAGGCTCTTCTCTGCTTTGTCCACAAAGTCCTTCTCTTCAAAGTATAGGTAGCTTTTGAATTTGATCAAAGCCTGAAAGAGGAGAAACCCATCTCTTCAGAAACAAGGCAGAAAACCTGTTATTGAGCAACCTAACAGCAGAACTACAGGTCCCAGCAGCAGGATGGCAAAGGGGAAGCACTCAAAGTGGACAAATATGAGCCCACAGCGACCTGTTTTCCACTCATCTGCCTCCCCAACAGCAAACTCCACACCTCACCTTGTCTTTGTAAGTGTCAGGCAGGGATTTGGCAGTCTCAGTGTCTTCTGGAAGGCTGATGTAAAACCCCAGCACATCCCCCTGGCCGTAGCCAGACGAATAGTGTTTCCCTATGGACTGGTGAAACTTGGTTCCCTTTTTGCTGCGCCAGGAGTAACTGAACTTGTCGTATCCCAGAGGGGCCTGGAGGTTCCCTGCAAGACACCAGTGTTTCTTCATGAATGCAGCAGGCAGGAGCACCTCTGTGCACCCCACTTTGGAGCAGTGATTATATCTAATTAAGAAACACAAGCAGCACTAGAACAAATTAGGTTGATTAGAGTTAAGCAAGGCCAAGCACTCAACAGCATCAAGGGTCCACCCTGTACAGCAGAGAGTTTCCCCTTCAGAAAAGCAGAGGTGATGTGGGCAAGCTGAGCCAGGAAAGCCAAGGGCATCCTGGCTTGTGTCAGCCCCAGTGTGGCCAGTAGGGCTGGGGAGGGGATTGTGCCCCTGGACTGGGCACTGGGGAGGCTGCACCTCGAGTGCTGGGTCCAGTTCTGGGCTCCTCACCATCAGAAGGACATGGAGGTCCTGGAGCGAGTCCAGAGAAGGGCAACCAGGCTGGGGAAGGGGCTGGAGGGCAAATCCTCTGAGGAGCAGCTGAGGGAGCTGGGGGTGTTCAGCCTGGAGAAGAGGAGGCTGAGGGGAGACCTTCTCCCCACCTCCCCTGCCCTGCCAGGAGGGTGCAGAGAGGTGGGGGATGGTCTCTTCAGCCAGGGGACAGGAGATGGGACAAGGGGCAGTGGGCTCAAGCTGCCCCAGGGCAGGGGCAGAGCAGATGGGAGGGAAAAGCTCTTCCCTGAAAGAGTTGTCAGGGCCTGGCACAGGCTGCCCAGGGAGGGGCTGAGTCACCCACCCTGGATGTGTTTAAAAAGGGGAGATGAGGTGCTCAGGGATCTGGTTCAGCACAGGATGGGAATGGTTGGACTTGATGATCTTAAAGGTCTTTCCCAACCTTGTGATTCTGTGACTTACCCTCCTTAGTCTAAATTACCTGGGAAACCAATCCAAGACCTTAAGAAATACCTGGTAGAATGATTTACCTAGGGGCTGTGACCAGCCCAGTCTGGCAGCTGTGTCTGGAGGCATCTCATCCATGGAGATTTCGAAGTACCAGGCTCCTTTCCTCACCCCGTGCGAGGCTCGTACCATGGAGTAGCCCTTCTCCCCGATGACCGTCAGCCGGTCATCGGAAATCTTCAGCTGAGGAGCTGCAGAGGAGAGAAGAGAAGCAATGAACCTGGGATGTCTAATGGGCAGTGGTGTCAAGAACCCCCCCAGGCAGTGGATTTAACATCTGCACCAGCAGTGTGCTTTTGCAGCTGGGAAGGGTGATGGGCTCCTGGGCTCCATCAGCAGAGGGGTGGCAGCAGGGACAGGGAGGGGATTGTCCTTCTCTGCTCTGCCCCAGCTGGAGTCCTGTGGCCAGAGCTGGGGCCCCAATAAAGATGTGGGGCTGTTGGAGAGGGGTCAGAAGAGCCACGAGGATGCTCAGAGGGCTGGAGCAGCTCCCCTATGGAGAGAGGCTGAGGGAGCTGGGCTGGGTCAGCCTGGAGAAGAGAAGGCTGTGGGGGGACCTCATTGCAGCCTCCCAGTGCCTGAAGGGAGCAGAGGAACAGGAGGGGAATCAGCTTGTTAAAAGGGTAGATAATGGCAGGACAAGGGGGATGGATTAAAGCTGAAGGGAGGAAGGGTTAGATGAGATATTAGGGGGAAGTTCTTTGCAGAGAGAGTGGTGAGGGGCTGGAACAGGCTGCCCAGAGAGGGGGTGGATGCCCCATCCCTGGGGGTGTCCAAGGCCAGGTTGGCTGGGGCCCTGGGCAACCCTGTGTAGCTCCAGGCCTGGAGGTTGGTGGCCCTGCCTGTGGCAGGGGGGTTGGAGCTCTGTGGCCCTTGGGGTCCCTTCCAACCCAGACCAATCTGATTCTATGATTCTCTTAAGCTAATTAGGGCTGAAATATTGCTAACAGCTAATGAGATAGAAGGCAGCTCCTTGTAAGAGGAGCTGGTGGTACAAGGTGGATACAATGAGGATGCTTCATACCTCGGTCATGCAGTGCCAGGAGCACCCTTTCATACAGACAGGCTCTGTAGAGGTCCCCAGGAATAGGTTTTCCTGCCCAGCAGTCGAGCTCCAACTTCTCAGGGTCGGGAGCGTGGGGGTCAGGCTCAGCCAGGATGTATCGATACCCATCTTTATTAAAGGGGTGTTCCAGGGGGTACCCATGGGGTGGCAAGCGCTGGGCTGAAAACAAGGGGTCACTGGGGAACACAGAGAGGACAGGTCAGCATCATGTGGTGGCTGCTTCAGTCAGGAGTTGACCCAGGAGCACAGCTCTCAGGGAAGTGAGCACACTCACACCTATTTCAAATGATTTCTGGCGTGTGACCTGCCAAAAAAACATCCCCTCCCTGCAGCACAATTCCCCAAACAGAGAGAAAGCAGCTTAAAGCAGCAGAAGTAGAGCTGTCCCTCCACCCCACTCAGCTATAGATGCCATCACTGAGCCACCACAGCATCTTTCCTCTCACCTTCTGGTTTTCTTGGCTGTTCCTGTGGTCCCTCCATCCTGCTGCTTGCGCTTGGCTCCCCGGCCCTTCCCACTGCCTCCTGCAGCAATTCCCCCTAAAACCACAACCACAGGGTATGAAGCAGCTGGTGATCAAAGCCTGTGAGCATGGCATCTCCACACACAGAGAGAGGGGCCCAAAAAGCCAAATTAAAAGCAGCTCAGGTCCCATCTCTCTCCTATTCCAAACAAGGTTTTACTCAGAGCAAGCAGAGCAAAATCCAGACCTTTTTAAGTAGCTTCTGGCCAAGTTTTGAGGTTTGGAGGGGGAAGCTAAGTGAGGTTTATGGACAAAATGAGCTCAGCTAAACTTAAAAGGTGAGGAATCTTTTCAGTCATCAAAAGATCTACAGAGAGCAGCATGGTGATCTGCTTCAGAAGCATTTTTATGGTGGGTTTTTTTTTTGGTGGAGATTCTGGTCACAGTTCAGATTTCAGGAGCAGGAAACCCAAACCTACAGCACACACTATCAATTTGAAGCCAAGTCACCATCCCTGTGACATGCTACGCTGGAGGAACACTCTGCTGGCAGTAATAAGCCCTTAACATTCAAATTCCCCATCTATAAAATAAAATACACCTAAGCTGAGGGGAAAAATGAGAAGCAATTGAGGTGTTTCTCTTCAGTGGGAGGAAAAAAGTCAAGGCTACCATCAAGCAGGGCTGTCACTTTGTGTTCCAGCACTCAGTTATCAGTGGTTTGAAAAGGAATCACTGCTGTTTGGCAAGGAAAGGGGTGGAATTTGTCCACACTGTAAGATAAACACCTTCACAAACCACACACTGGGTTGTAATTCAAAATACAGTCAAGCTTTTAAATCACCAGCATCCCCCCCTTACAGCTTAAGGGATTCAAACACTGAAGGAACACCATATTCTGCACAAAGCTGACACAATCCCAGCCACACTTGGTAGTTTTAGTGTGGATAAAACAGTCTGGTTTGTCAGCACTTATTTACCTGAATGACCAGAATATCACACCAGCTCACAGATTCAGGCTGCTTATTTAAGCCTCAAGATTGATAACTCCAATACTGGGCCAAAATATACAAAGTAAAACCACATATAAGCAAAAACAGCACTTCAAACCAGTCAAGCAGGGCAGAATATGATAATTAGAAGCTTCTAACTACTGAAGATTACAAAAGTGCTGTCATTTTGTATTAAAGTATTATTGCACTTGCACCAGGGCAGGCTTTTGAGTTGTAACTGACTTCAGCTCCTCAGCCAACTGAGCAAAAAAAAGCTTTGCAAACAATAATACTTAAGTTTCAGAAGCTGAAAAAAGGTTAAATATTCACCTCCCAAAGAGGCTCCACCTGCAAGAACAGAAGTGGCACCACATGTTTGTCAGTCTTCCAGGTATTAAGGAATAAAAAAACCCCAACCCCAGTGAGCCAGGCAGAGCTGGTTGACAGCTATTGCTCCCCAAACTCCACCACAGTGAGACTCAAGCAGTGATTACAAAGCCCAGTAGTACAAATACTTGCCCCCCCCAAGCGTTTTCAAGCCTTGGAGTGAGGGAAATGGGAAGTCTGAGTACCACAAGTAGGTAAATTAAAAGTCATTCTGGAGGAAAACTTGCTCAGCTTCCCTGGGAGCATCTTGCTGGAGCTGCCAGGAAGCTGAACCTTCACAAGAAGGTGGGATTAATCTGTCTCTATAGGAAGGCACAGAGAGGCCAGGTGGATCTATTTTGCATATAATAAGCATAACCTCCACATGACAGGGTTAGCCACAGCAGCTCCATGGACACAACTGCACAGATACCCAGCTGCAGGGCTGGGAAAAACCAGGGATTAGTCCCCAATACCCAAAACCCACCAGGTTAGAGGACTTGCCATTTAAGTTTCCACTCGTGGACACAGCGTTGTTCTGCTTCTGGTTATCATATGCAGGGCCAATATTGGCAAGATCCTGAAAGGGATTAAACATATATCTGATGTATGGATCCATAGGTTCATAAAATCCCAGCCTGGGCTGGGTTGGGAGGGACCCCAAGGATCACAGAGCTCCAACCCCCTGCCACAGGCAGGGCCACCAACCTCCAGGCCTGGAGCTACACAAGGTTGCCCAGGGCCCCATCCAACCTGGCCTTGAACACCCCCAGGGACGGGGCACCCACCCCCTCTCTGGGCAGCCTGTTCCAGCCCCTCACCACTCTCTCTGCAAAGAACTTCCCCCTAATATCTCCTCTCACCCTTCCCTCCTCCAGCTTCACTCCATCCCCCTTGTCCTGCCAGTCTCTGCCCTTTAACAAGCTGATTCCCCTCCTGTTCCTCTGCTCCCTTCAGGCACTGGAAGGCTGCAATGAGGTCCCCCCACAGCCTTCTCTTCTCCAGGCTGACCCAGCCCAGCTCCCTCAGCCTCTCTCCATAGGGGAGCTGCTCCAGCCCTCTGAGCATCCTCATGGCTCCTCTGACCCCTGTCCAACAGCCCCACATCTTTCTTGGGGCCCCAGCTCTGGCCACAGGACTCCAGCTGGGGCAGAGCAGAGAAGGAAAATCCCCTCCCTGTCCCTGCTGCCACCCCTCTGCTGATGGAGATTCAGCTGGATTGATCCCTCAAAGCCTGAGCTCAGCACTCCCAGGCACTGAGTGCTCCACCACATCACTTCCCACAGCACAGGCTCACACTCAGACCCAGCTGAAGCTGTTTTACTCCCTGACTGAGCTTCAGCCACCAGGAAAAAGAGCCCACACCCCTTCCTCCCAACTCCCCAGGTGATGCTTCCCCTCCATCCCTGATGACATACTTGGTCTAGAAGTCCAAACTTGGGGTAATCTTCTTCTGGGTCCTTACTCCCTGGGTCTGGATGCTCTTTCACCAAGAAAACATCTCTCTCTTTACACTAACATAGAGAAGGTGCAAGTTACACAGGGTAAAACCACAACAAGTGTAGTTACACAGGGTAAAATCACATCAAACTCATTAAATTAGGGTATTTACTCATAGTATGGAGTGTGCACATCAACTACACAAGCATTAAAACCTTCACCCTTCAGCTCTAAGTCCAGAGCTCAGCAAAGAACCAGATTTTTCACAGAAAACCCTCTAGGAATTGAACTCCAAACACTTACCATAGTTTTGACAATATTATTTGGCCAAGTCATTTTCCCAGGTCTCTGTCTGGTTGTCATACACTCCCAGTATTTATCAATAAATGGGATAATATCCTATAAAATTAAAAAAAAAAAGAGAGTTTTAACAGGGTCTTGCTGCTGATATTTGTCTGGATTTCTACTATGAAGTCGTAGCTTAACTTAATTAAACCCAGGGTGGTTCTTTTTTTGCCCCCAGCCCTACCTTATCTTTTGAGAACATAGTTTTTGGGTGCTCATCTTGTGTCCTTGACTGCCATGTTAAGTTGGCCAGAGCACTAAGGCACATTTCCTTGAGATCTTCAAAACAAAAACAGACCAGAGCCTGAGTGAAGCTTCACAGGGCAGACCAAACACCCTCATGCACTCAGCACCTACTCCACACACACAGCACCCCTGCTACCCTGAGTAACACCCTCCCAAATTCAATCCCAACCCAGCAGCTCTCACTAAAGAGGAGGATTTTTTTTCCACCACCTCACAAAATCAGCAGCAAAACCTCACCAGGAAAAGCCACACACACACACTTGTTGCTGATATTTTTGGGTGGTTATGGGGAAGTTTCAGAACCACCCCACTGAGGTTGGACAAAATGAAGCCTCTTGGATTGCCTGCCACAAAACAAAGAGTGGTTTTATACTTACTGGCTTGTTTCCTTAAGAAATAGGTGTTCCCACTGTGGTGGCAAACGTTGCAATGGAAGCTGTAGTTGGTCATGAAGGGCAGGCATGACCTGGAAGAGAGCACACACTAGTTTTTAGGGTCCCCATGGTGTCAGGTTAAGGAATTAATTCTTCCAGGTTAAGAAAATAATAAACTCTTTCTCCTTCTCTCTCCAAAACCAGGAACATTTTACTGGTTCAATGATGTTTTCATCAAATTAGGTTGGGACTGAGAAAAGCCATGAAGCTTTTGAGATGAACCAAAGCAAGCTCAGTGTCACCTCACTTCAGAGAAGTCCTGGAATTCATTCAGCAAATTAAGAGGCAACAACCCAGCAGCTCTGGGCACAAGGAGCTCCACTAATGAACTAGTTTTGACTAGAACCTTAAAGTACTTTTTATGAGGGACACAATGCAACTGAAGACATTAAGTTTCTAAGAATTCTGAAGTCAGTTGCAGGCTCCAGAGAGCTGGATTTACTTTCCACTGATGGGAAGATGTTCTCTTTTGTTGACCATGACCAAAAATGCCTGTCAAAAGCTCTTCACTATGAGCCACCAAGGGGCTCTGACAGTCCTGAGCTCCAACCAAGATGTTTTTAAAAGCTAAAACCTCCAAAGATAAACACTTCCAGCTGTGTAAAGCTGGACGTTCCTCCCACAACACAACACAAAACACTCCCACCGTGTGATTCCCACAACACACCGCATTCCAAGCATCCAAAGAGATGGATCCTGCTCCTTGGGAAGCTTTTTGGGGTTTTTTTTTTTGCTACCCCAAGTTGGGTGCCCAGCATTAAGCAGCCCTTACGTACGTGGTGTCGATGCCAAACGTGTCTGCTGTGAACCACTTCGTGCAGATGCCACACTGCAGCTCGATCTCCCCCAGCTGCCGCCCGTTCTCTTCATCCACCGAGCCTGCCTGAGCATCCAGCACCTCTGAGCTGTCACCAGCAGCTTCCTACAAGCAGAGCAGAGCAGACTTGGGACTGCCTTAAAGGCTGAATCAGAGAGGAAAGAAGCTTTGTGCAGTAACCTGGCAAGACAGGAGAATTTAGAGGGAGTATTTTACCACCACCCCCCTCACCCTGAGAGGTGGCTGTGCTGTGAGCCAGCTGGATCTGTTAGGTAGAACTAGTTGGATAGGCAAGGTGTGAGTGCAGCATATTCCATGGGAATACAAGGAGGAACTTTGTCCCTGGGAGGGTGACAGAGCCCTGGGACAGGCTGCCCAGAGAGGTTGGGGAGTCTCCTTCTCTGGAGACATTCAAACCCCACCTGGATGTGTTCCTGTGTGACCTATTCTAGGTGACCCTGCTCTGGCAGGGGGGTTGGACTGCATGAGCTTTCAAGGTCCCTTCCAACTCTTAATGTTGTGGGATTCTACTTCCAGAATAACTCTTTACAGAACCCAAACTAGGGCTAGTGGAACAGAAAGTCCTTCTCACCCCAACCAGGGGAACAGGCCCAGATTTTGCTCTCTGAATAACTACCAGCTCACCTTGTGTCCTCCTCTCCCCCCTGACTTAGCACCCTTGGAAAACTGAGGGTGCTCATCAGCCCCTAAAGCACCCAGTGCTGCTGGGCATCTGTTTAACAAACAGAAACGTTTGCTCTCCCAAAACCCTCAATGCTCAGCCCTTGGCATGGCCTTTGCATCTCCCCCACCACCTCCACAGGCACCAGACACCATTCCCAAGCAAGAATCCCTTGGGAATGTGTGCCAGAGGGGATGGGAAGGATAAACCCAGAAGGGAGGAGGGCTAGCAGCCTGGCGAACAGGCATCCAGAGGCCGAGCATCCGTGACCCCAGGAGGGAAGGCCGGCACCCAGGCCCAGCAGCCCCAGGTCCCCGGGGCTCTGCTGCGGGGCCGAGCGAATCTCCCCCCCAAGCCCCAGCCCGCCCCAGCCCACCTACCAGCGGGTCCTTGCCGCTGGCCGACTCCGTCTCCATCGCTGCGGTGCCATCCCCCGGGGCGGCATCTCCCCTGCGGGAGCACAAACGGGTTCCAGAGAGCAGGCCGCGGCCTCAGAGGGGAACAGACCCTCCCGGGCAGCCGCGGGGGGCAGCAAGGACCCCCCCTAGGGGAGAAAAGGGACCCCCCGGTACCCGCACGGCGCCGGGGTGAGGAGGCCCCGCACCCGGCGCTGAGGCGAGAGGGGAGGAGGGAGGGAAGGGGGGGGGGGCTCGGCCCTGCGCTGTTGGGAAGGGAGAAGCCTACCCGCTCTCGGCGTCGGCAGCGCCCGGCTCCGCTGGGGCGGGAGGCTCGACGGCGGGAGGCTCCGGGATGGGCTCCGAGCCTTCGGCGGCGGGAGGAGGGACCCCGGGAGAGACCCCGAGCGGCGCCCCCGCAGCCGCCGCCGCCATCTTCTCCCTCCCTCCCCGTGAGGCGGCGCCGCTCTCGCGAGAAGATCGGGCGGCGGGACCCACCGCGGGCGCGGGGATGGCGCCACCTAGCGGCGGCCTCCGGGAGCGCTGGAGCTGGACCGCTTCGCCGTGACGTCAGATCGACCCGTTGTGACGTCAGACCACCCCGCCGTGACGTCGGATCGATTCGTTGTGACGTCAGACAGCTCCACCGTGACGTCAGCTCGAGCCGTTGTGACGTCAGACCGCCCATCCGTGACGTCAGATCGATCCGTTGTGATGTCAGACAGCTCCGGACAGACGGCAGAGCAATCTGTTGTGACGTCAGACAGCTCCACCGTGACGTCAGATCGAGCCGTTGTGACGTCAGACCGCTCTGTTGTGACGTCAGACCGAGCCGCCGTGACGTCGCGCTGCCAGACACACACACCCCCCCCAAACCCCCCCTGCCCTGAGAGCTCGGGGGAGGTGAGTCAGCGCTGCCCGGTGGGGAAGGGGGATGCTGGAGGGGAGGGGGGATGCCGGAGGGGAGGGGGGATGCTGGAGGGGAGGGGGGATGCTGGAGGGGAGGGGGGATGCCGGAGGGGAGGGGGGATGTTGGTGGGGATGGGGGATGCCGGAGGGGAGGGGGGATGCTGGAGGGGAGGGGGGATGCCGGAGGGGAGGGGAGATGTTGGTGGGGATGGGGGATGCTGGAGGAGAGGGGAGATGTTGGTGGGGAGGGGGGATGTAGGTGGGGAGGGGGGGGATGTGCTGTGGCCACCCGTCCCCAGGGGTCCCACACAGCGCAGGGTGCTGGGGACAGCAGTGTCCCCGCACAGCGACCGGGTGGCCACCATCCCCCGGGGCAAGGCGGGACCTTGGGGTTAGGGACGGGTCCGGGAGAGGGGGATGGGGATGGGGATGGGGATGGGATGGGATGGGGATGGGGATGGGATGGGGATGGGACGGGGATGGGGATGGGGATGGGATGGGGATGGGATGGGATGGGGATGGGGATGGGGATGGGATGGGATGGGATGGGATGGGATGGGATGGGGATGGGATGGGGATGGGGATGGGGATGGGGATGGGGATGGGGATGGGGATGGGGATGGGACGGGGATGGGATGGGGATGGGGATGGGGATGGGGATGGGATGGGATGGGGATGGGGATGGGGATGGGGATGGGGATGGGACGGGGATGGGATGGGGACGGGGATGGGGATGGGATGGGGATGGGACGGGGAAGAGTAGAAGAGATGGAGGGGTGAGGCAGGGATGGATGGGGCTGCAGGAGGGGAGGGAGGGATGGGGAGAAGGGAGGGAGAACGGGAGGGGGGTGGAGGAGGGGGATAGGGACGGAGGGATGGCAGAGGGACGGGGAGGGCGGGAGGGGTCCGGGGCCGTGGGGAGGGGGCTGCCGGGGCGGCGCTCGGGGCTGCTGTACAAATAGGGCGGCTGCGGGCGGCCCCTGCAGCCATGCGGGACCCGCTGCGCTCCGCGCCCGCGCTGGGGCTCTGCGCTCTCGCCCTGCTCAGCCTGGGCTGCGCACCCACCCGCGCAACGAGCCGCGCAACGAGCCGCGCAGCGCCCCGCGGCCCCCCGCGCTGCCCCGCGCTGATGCTGCAGCTGCTCCGCTCCCCCCCAGCCCCGCTCCGCGCCGCAGCAGCCGCTGCTCTCAGCCTGTCTCCGCACGGTGAGTGGGGTCGCAGCCCCGGGCATCCCTGTCCTGGGACCGACACTGTCCCTGGGACCTTCACTGTCCTCGGGCATCCCTGTCCCGGGACCGGCACTGGCCACGGGACCTTCATTGTCCCCGGGCATCCCTGTCCTGGGACCCGCACCAGCCCCGGGCATTCCTGTCCTAGGACCGGCACCAGCCCCGGGCATCCCTGTCCCGGGACCGGCACTGGCCCCGGGACCTTCACTGTCCCTGAGCATCCCTGTCCTGGGACCGGCACTGGCCCCGGGCATCCCTGTCCCGGGAGCCACACCGGACCTGGGCATCCCTGTCCCAGGACCTGCACCATCCCTGGGCATCCCTGTCCTGGGAACCACACCATCTCCAAGCATCCCTGCCCTGGGAGCCACACCAGCCCTGGGTATCCCTGCCCCGGGACCCACACCATCCCTGGGCATCCCTCCCCCAGGAGCCACACCAGCCCCGGGCATCCCTGTCCCAGGACCTGCACCATCCCCGGGCATCCCTGTCCCCAGGACCTGCACCATCCCTGTGCTTCCCTGCCCCAGGAATTGCACCATCCCTGTGCATCCCTGCCCCAGGAATTGCACCATCCCTGTGCATCCCTGCCCCAGGAATTGCACTATCCCTGTGCATCCCTGTCCCAGGAATCGCACCATCCCTGTCCCAGGTCCTGCACCATCCCTGTGCATCCCTCTCCCAGGACCCACACCATCCCCTGATATCCCTGCATCCTGGACCCACACTGTCCCCAGGACCAGCACTATCCCCGAGCATCCCTCTCCCCAAGGACCAGCACTGCCCAGCGCTCTTGCTGGTTCTCAGCCCTTTTCGGGGGTGGCTCTATCTCTGGGGTCCCACGCAGGGGTCATGCCTGGCAGCACCAGGGCACCCCATCCTCTCTGCCTCTGGCACTCGCTGGCAGCACCAGGCACCCCTCACCGTGCCCTTTGGCTTCCAGGCTCCCTGCAGAACGGCTCCCGCTGGGCTCTCTCCTTCGACATGTCCTCCCTCTCCAGCAGCCAGGAGGTGAGCCTGGCCGAGCTCCGTGTCCACCTGCCCAACCTTTCCCCATCCCACCACATCTCCCTGGACATCTACCACAGCCGGCGGCAGAGGTGCCAGGGTGCTGGGACCTGCGCCCACCAGCTCTTCCTGGGCACCGTGGCTGGGAGCCCTTCTTCCACTCAAGCCCCCTGGAAAATCTTTGAGGTCACCAGCTTGCTCCAGTCCTGGCTGCACCAAACCACAGCCCCTGGGGACCACGATCCCGTGGGAAGAGAGAGGAGGGATGCTAGGGGAGCCCCCTCCAGCGTGACCACCTCGAGTGATGCTGGCCCCAAGGAGCCAGCCCTGCCTCAGGATGTGACTGAGAGAGTCCTGCTGCTCGTCTTCTCCAAGGACAAGTCTCCAGGAGACCACAGCCTCATCAGGACAGCGGAGACATCCAAGCATGTCATGCGTGACAGCAGCTCCCAGGGCTCAGGGACCCGCCGGCACCGCAGGAATCGGAAGGAGAAGCAAAGGATCAAAGGGAGTGATGCTGCTGCTGCTGCTGCCATGCCAGGGGAGGAAGGCAGATCCCTGTGCAGGAGGGTGGACATGGTGGTGGATTTCGAGCAGACAGGCTGGGGCAGCTGGATCGTCTACCCCAAGAAGTACAACGCCTACCGGTGTGAAGGGCAGTGCCCATCACCCGTGGATGAGACCTTCAAGCCCACCAACCATGCTTACATACAGGTAAGAAGAAGGGGTCACTACATCCCCTCCCTCCACACCCCCTCTCCTTGCTCCCACCAGCCCGTGGCAGTGGGGTGATGCTTTGCCCTTCCCCTGTCTCCCCACAGAGTTTGCTGCAGCTCTACAAGCCCAACCAGGTGCCCTGTCCTGCCTGCTCCCCGGTCAGGATGAGCCCCCTCTCCATGCTCTACTATGAGCAGGGGGAAATCGTCGTCCAGCACCACGAGGACATGATCATTGAGGAGTGTGGCTGCAACTGAGGCCGAGCTCAAAGCTCCCCTGCTGTGAAAGGGGCACAATCTCTGCCCAAAAAGCAGCCCCAAAGGACTGGCCACCCCAACCCATGAGCAGCACGCAGGCTGGGGCATCGCTGAGCCCCTCCATCACCTCCAAATCCTACGTGCCCATGGGTTGGTGAAGCTCTGGCTGTGCCAGGGGAGGTGCCCAGGGGTTGGAGCAGCTGTGTGGCCCCACGGGGCTGTGGTACATGGATGGATGCAGGCTCGGTGCTGGGAAAGCCATCAGACACCTCCCTGTGTGCTGGGGCAGCTGTGGGTTGGTGCTGCTGGAGCAGGGCAGGAGCTGTGGCAAGAGAAGCAGCAGCTTGGTCCTGGGAGGGATGGACCCAGGAGGAACCAGCTGGCAGCAGGAGGGGTGGCAGTGACCCTGCCTCACATACACTGCTCACCCAGGGAGTGATGTGAGAGATGGACCTGGGGCTCCTGCATCCCCCTCCAAAGCATCACCCATCACCAGGAGCTGGGGAGGTGCTGCAAGAAGAGGTGCCCCATGAAGAAATCAGGCAGCCTCACAGTTGGTCTCAGCAGCTCTGAGCGCCTCCCCCCCCAAAAAAAAAACCCCTCCTATCCCCCCTTGCACACCCCTGCTGTCCTCCCTAAAACCAGAGCTTGGCTCAAAGCTTTCCCACAGCTTACTGGATGTGGCTCATGGTTGTATAATTCATCAATAAATTATATATATATATATTTAACCCCCCTTGAAGTCTCTGCTGACTCCCACCCCCCCTTTTTTTTGTGCTCTCTCAGGGTGTCATTCCCCTCTCCCCATCCCTCTGTGATGGCAGCACCCAGGGCTTCTCCCTGCCCTGGGACCTGGGTGCAGCCTGCCCTGAGCTCTCTCTCTGCCCAGTGTCACCCACACAAGCTGGTGGTGCTTGGCAGTGACACCCAGAGCTGGTGCTACAGCATGGGGGGTGTGGGGGGGTGTCCCCTCAAATGATGCAAGAGGTGCTCAGCAGCTCTGTGAGCTGAGGAAAGTTGGGGTGACAGGGTGAAGAGGCTGTTCCCACCTCTGAGGAGGGGGTGCTCAAGCAGGGAAGCACCTGCAGCCTTTGGGGAGGAGGGCTGAGGGGTTTTACCCCTCTATTTGCCCCTTGGAGGCAAGGGGAAGGGTCATCCCATCTGGGGGTGACTTGAAGCCATGTGTGGCAGCTGGAGAAGGCAGCTCCTGTTTGGGTCACCCACCCAGAGGGGGGTTGGGAGCAGGAGCAGGAGAGCTCCAGCTGCAGATGATGCCCACAGCCTTGGGTGCCCCTGGGGATGCTCCTCCTGGGGCAACGAGCTTCAGTGCCCCTGCTGCAGCCCTGGGTGTGGATAGGGGCACCCCCACACTCCCACTGCTGGGGATGGGGAGGGGGGGACACAGCCCACATGTGGAGTCCCCCACTGCTGGGTTGAGCAGAAGGGGATGTGTGGGGACCCCAAGCACCGCTCCAGACACCAGCAGGCAGCCTGGGGTGGCTGTGCAGGACAGGGTCATCCCTTATCCCTCCCCTCCTGGGAGCAGCAGCTTCAAATCCACATCCCAGCCCAGCCTGATTATCCCCAATCCACATCCCAGGCCTGGGATAAACAAAGGGTGTCTGGTTCCCCCTGGGCAGCCCCTCCCCTGGGCTGCTTACAGATCCCAACAGGCTTCACACTGGGACCGGCCCAGCATTAGAGGGTCATTTGCAGGAGCTGTCAAGGGCAGCAGCGGTGGGGCTCAGCCCTGGCAGAAATCCCAAGCTCTGGAATCTCCATGGAATGAAAATTAAACTCTCTCCCAACCCCCCCCATCCCTTTCCTCCCCATTCCCCCCATCCCCTTCCTCCCCATTCCCCCCTGCCCCCCTCCCTCAGCAGGTCTTAAACTCCCTCTCCAAGCAGTGTTCTCCCCCCCAAACAGCTTGCAGTCTCTCCCACGCTCCTCAGTGCCCCCTCCCCAGGGACCCCCTCACCCCCCTCCCCACCCCAGACCCCCCTGCCCACCCGCCAGCCTCGCTGGGAGCTGTATCTTTGTGATCTCAGCCCCTCCATCAAACCTGCTTGAAACCCAGCAGCGGGTTCAAAAGTTGGCAGGGGGGGTGAGGAGGGGGTGAGGAGGGGGTGAAGAGGGGGTGAGGGAGGCCCCCAATTCCCTGGGAAGAGCCAAGAGGAAAAAGAAAGGCTGAGATTCCAAGGAGGCTGTAAGGAAAACATCAAAGTGGGGATGATGCCAATAAAGCTTCACCCCCCCCTCCCCATCCTCCTCATGCTTAGGCAGGGTATCTGCTAGCAAGCCTGGCTTTGTTAGGCTGGGGCTGTGAGCAGAGACCTAATCTGAGCAGGGCACCCCAATACACATCAGCTTGGGGACAGAGGGAGCCCAGACACACAGGGTAATAAAGGGGAGGGGGACAGGACACACAGCTCCAGCCTTGCCATGGGGGTCCTGCCCTCCTGCAGACAGCACCCACCCCCCTGCTCTGCTCCTTTCCAGGGAGCAGCAGCACCCCTGAGCATCCCAGGGCTGGGTGGGTGGTGGGATAGTGGGGGTGGGATGTGGAGGCTTCACCCTGCATGGGTAGGGAGCAGGGTTGGGGAGCTGGGGGGGGGGTCTCTGGGTGTGGACAGGCTGGCATGGCTTTGGCATCCTTAATGCCTCAGCAGGGCCAGGATGGAGCCTTCCCAGGGCAGGGAAGGGTTTCTGGCAGGAAAAGCACCCTGGCTGTAACGGGAGCTCTGCCCCAGTGCTTGTAAGAGGGGGGTGCAGGGGCAGCATCAGCCCAGCTGGGATGAGGAGGAGGATGAGGATGAGGATGAGAATGAGGAGGAGGATGAGGATGAGGATGAGGATGAGGAGGAGGAGGAGGATGAGGATGAGGAGGAGGATGAGGATGAAGATGAGGAGGATGAGGAGGAAGATGAGGAGGATGAGGATGAGGATGAAGATGAGGATGATGAGGAGGAGGAGGATGAGGAACTCCTTTGGCAGGGGGGTTGGACCCAATGATTTCTTGAGGTCCCTTCCAACCCCTGTGATTCTGTGATGAGGATGAGGATGAGGATGAAGATGAGGATCATAGAATCATGGAATACTCTGGGTTGGAAGGGACCCCAAGGGTCACACAGCTCCAACCCCCCTGCCACAGGCAGGGCCACCAACCTCCAGGCCTGGAGCTACACAAGGGTGCCCAGGGCCCCAGCCAACCTGGCCTTGAACACCCCCAGGGATGGGGCACCCACCCCCTCTCTGGGCAGCCTGTTCCAGCCCCTCACCACTCTCTCTGCACAGAACTTCCCCCTAATCTCTCCTCTCCCCCTTCCCTCCTCCAGCTTCACTCCAGCCCCCTTGTCCTGCCATTGAGGAGCTGCCCCCCTTGCCTGCCTCCTGGCTTCCCTCCAGGCCAGCCCCTCACACCCCACACACTCTCCCCCCCCTGTGCTGAGCAAGGACAGGGGCTGCCAGGGGTGTCAGGGACCTGGGGCTGGCACCTGCCTGTGCCTGAGCTGATGCCCACACCTCAGGAGCAGCACGTGGGCAGGCAGGGAGCACGGGCAGGGTTTACTTTGGACACAGGAGGAAAGAACAAGCAAGAACAAACAAGATCCAAGGGCTTATCAGAGGCCCAGGGTAATATTTGCACAGTCAGTGTGGTAAGGCACGAGCTGGCTCAGGCCACCTCTGCTAGTCCTGTGACTGGGACGTGGAGCAGGATGCAGGCAAGTTGGGTGTGCTCCTCTGCCCTGTGTGAGATGAAAAGGGGAAGGGGGTTTTTGGGGAAGGTAATGCAATGAGAAAGCCAACACTTTGTCCCTCAGACCTCCCTGGAGCATCCCAGCTGTGGGAGGCAGCCACCCACCGCTTCGTCCCCCTCCTGCTGTGCTGAGCCTGTGGCAAAAGCAGCTCCTCAGGCTCTCAGCTGGGTGAGGAACAAACCCTGAGCTGCCCTGGAAATGCTGAGCTGAGGGATGAGGCTCTGGCTGGGGCTCTCAGGGAGGGAGTTGGGCTGCAAAGGTGATGCTGAGACCACGCTGTCCCACGCCACAGACAGAGGAGGGGTGAAGGCACAGGTTTGGGACATAACTCCCCCCTGCTCCCAGTGACTGCCTCAGGTGCTGGGAAGCCAGCAGGAACCCTGACCCTCCCAGACCCCCTCCTTGCACCTGGCTGGGTGCTTCACAGGGTGCTCACCCTCCTTGAGAATTATCAGCTATGAATTGCTCTCCCAGGCACCTGGTGCTTTGATGCTCCCTGGGATCTACATAAGCAGGCAGATACCAATGCAAAGCTGGGGCAGGCACAGAGAGGAGACTTTAGCACTTAAAAACACTTGTTACCCTCTAGGATTTGGGGGGGGGGGGGTGGGGGGGGGGGTGGGAGGGAGCAGAATTGAAAAGCCTGGCTTGCAATAGCTGAGACTCCCTCCCAGGAACACCCCTGTGCAGCCACTTTTTGGACCAGCACATGAACCCAACACCACGAGGGTCTGGATCACATCTGGACCCCCATGAGTCAGAGGCATGAGGCTTCAATCAGCTGGGTGCAGAGCTTGGCAGGCAGTGGGTGCTGCTCTCAGAGACACAGGGACATCCCTGGAGCGATGATTGGGAACGTTGTGGTTGGGGCAGAGCAGGAGAAGGAGCTTCAGCGCTGAGCATCTACACTTAGCTCTTGCCAACACCACCCCCTAGCTCTGCCATGGGGTTTTTTAATCTAAAATTGTAGAATCCTGGAAGCTCCTGAGCTGGGAGGGACCCACAAGGACCATAGAATCCAACTCCTGGCTCCACACAGCCCAGCCCAGTCAGAGCACGGGGCTGAGAGCATCATCCAGACACTTCTTGCCCTCAGCCCAGCTTGGGGCTGGGACCCTTTCCCTGGGGAGCCTGTGCCAGCGCCCGACCCCCCTCTCAGCACAGACCCTCTTCCTAACACCCAGCCTAAACCCCCCTGGTTCAGCTTCACACCGTTCCCTGGGGTTCTGTCCCTGGTCCCCAAAGAGAGGAGAGAGATCGGCGCTGCCCCTTCGCTCCCCTGGGCAGGCAGCCACAGACCCCATGAGGTCTGTCCTCAGCCTCCCCTGAACACCCCCAGGACCTCCAGCCTCTCCTCAGGAGCCTTCCCCTCCAGACCCTTCCCCTCCAGACCCTTCCCCATCCTCTGGAAACTCTCCAATAGTTTCCTGTCCCTCTTGTCCTGTGGCACCCAAACCTGCGCCCAGGACTCGAGGTGAGGCTGCCCCAGCGCAGGGCAGAGCAGGACAATCCCCTCCCTGACCCAGATGTGCCATGCTGGGTGCCCCCCAGGATGCTGTTGTGCCCCCCAGCTGCCTGGGCACCCTGCTGGCTCATGGGTAACTCACTGTCAATCCCCAACCCCCCCTTGGCACAGCTTTGGGTCACATCAACTCTGTAAAGCTCTCTAAAAGCCACTCTGCTGTGGGTTCTGGAGGCTGCTGTGATGACCAGAGAGCAGGGGGTTGGCTCTGAGGACACCCAAATCCAACCTGAGACCCAGCAGCAGGATGATGGGGCAGAGCTGTCTGCATCTGGAAACCTTCTGATAGGAAGAAAGAGGCAGCTGCAGGTCACAGTGTGGACACCAGCAGCTCCTCAAGGGACACTCAGCAAGAGCCAGCAGCCGCTCTGGAGCTGTGAGACCCATGAGGTGACACCCAAGGGCACTAAACTTGAATCTCTTCCCATTAAGGTTTCAGAGAAACAATCTTATCTCACCAAAGAAAAAAAAAAATGCAGGTTTATCTGCAGCAATTGGTTTGTGTCTGTTTCTCCTGTTACTCATTATGAGAGGCTTGCCTATCAGAATGCCACAATTGGGCTTCATTAGCAGATATTTAGATGCTATCTGCCAAGGGTGATTTGAACAGACAACTCATTGTCTTTTAGGAAGGCTGAGGTTCAGGCCCTGCCCCAATATGCATCCTCCTTCCTCCAACTCAACTTACCCATTCCCACAGCAACAATCACTTTTCCAAGGAAAGCTTTCCTCTTAAAACCAGGCTTAGAATCACAGAGGGCTTAGATGAGCTCAGAGATCATCTAGCTCCAACCCCCAGCCATGGGCAGGGACACCCTCACTAGCCCAGGCTGCCCAAAGCCCCATCCAACCCAGCCTTGAACACCTCCAGGGGCTCCCACAGCCTCTCTGGGCACCCTGTGCCAGGGCCTCCCCACCCTCAGGGTACAGAATTCCTTCCTCACATCTCACCTCCCCCTGCCCTCTTCCAGCTTGAAGCCATTCCCCTTGTCCTGTCCCTGCACTCCCTGGTGACCAGCCCCTCTCCCACTTCCCTGCAGGACCCCTGGAAGTGTTGGGATGCTGCAATTAGGTCTCCCTGGAGCCTTCTCTTCTCCAGGCTGACCCAGCCCAGCTCTCTTATCCTGGCTTCAGAGGAGAGGTGCTCCAGTCCTGAGCATCCTGGTGGCCTCCTCTGGACTCGCTCCACATCCTTCTGATTCTGGGGACACCCAAGCTGGGTGCAGCACTGCAGGGGGTGTCCCCAAAGTGGAGCAGAGGGGCAGAACCCCTTCCCTGGGCGTGCTGGCCACGTTGTTCTTGAGCCACCCACATTCTGGGTGTTGGCAGAGCCTCCCTGGGATGAATAAAGGACACCAGCTGGATTTATTGCATCGATCTCCGTCGCAGGAGACTCAAAACAAGTGATTTTTATTCCTCCCTTCTATTCACATTTCTGTAACTTTGACAGTATTAAAATGATTAACAAAAGCATTATCTGGAAATGAAAAGAAAAAAAAAAACCCCAATCAGTGAGAGTGTCTCCTCCAGCACTCCAAAGCCCAGGGGCAGCAGGGGCGGCGCTGGGGTAGTGACACCCACACAGAGAGGCTGAGACTCTGTCCCCACAACAGGACACTGAGCTCTTCTTGGAAGGGAAGAGGCTGCCATTCCCAGGAAGCAGGAAGGCACTCAAGGCATGGATGGGCTGCTTTTTAAGCCTGACTGGTGGGAATCCTCAAGAGAAGGTCCTGGTTCTTCACTGGAACAGCATTCCGGGCACGTGTGTTAGATGTCCATGTCAAACTGCTCTTCCTCACCTGGCAGAGGGACAAAACACAGGGGGTGAGACCTCAGAGTTGCACCTTAAGTACCAATTTGTTGAGGAATGACCCCCAGCTGTGCTAGCTGGGACTTAAAAATCCACCTTGGGGCATGAAGTTGGGTGAGGAACCCATAGCAGGGATCCCACCCACAGACAGACAGGAGCAGCAGCAGGGGTGCCCTTTCAACAGCTTATTTTTACCCCTGGATTTCCTCATAAAAAGGAATGTAGAGTAATGGTGTTGATAATCACTGCCCTGAGCTTGTGTTACTGAAGAGACAAATGCCCATTTCACAAGTCAGGATGGGAGCAGCTGTTAGGGCAGCTCAGGCAGCGAGCTGGGATGAGCTGTTCCCAAGGACAGGGCTGCTAGGAAAGAGTCACGACCACCCTGGCACCCAGCCTGCCCCCTGGTTTGCCAGAGAATCCCAGGGAGTCACTGAAGGTCAAAACACTCATGAAGCAACATCAGGTCATAGAATCACAGCCTGGGCTGGGTTGGACCCCAAGGGTCACAGAGCTCCAACCCCCTGCCACAGGCAGGGCCACCAACCTCCAGGCCTGGAGCTACACAAGGTTGCCCAGGGCCCCATCCAACCTGGCCTTGAACACCCCCAGGGATGGGGCATCCACCCCCTCTCTGGGCAGCCCCTTCCAGCCCCTCACCACTCTCTCTGCAGAGAACTTCCCCCTAATCTCTCCTCTCCCCCTTCCCTCCTCCAGCTTCACTCCATCCCCCTTGTCCTGCCAGTCTCTGCCCTTTAACAAGCTGATTCCCCTCCTGTTCCTCTGCTCCCTTCAGGCACTGGGAGGCTGCAATGAGGTCCCCCCACAGCCTTCTCTTCTCCAGGCTGACCCAGCCCAGCTCCCTCAGCCTCTCTCCATAGGGGAGCTGCTCCAGCCCTCTGATCACCTTCCTGGCCTCCTCTGACCCCTCTCAACAGCCCCACATCTTTACTGGGGCCCCAGCTCTGGGCACAGGACTCCAGCTGGGGCCTCCTGAGGGCAGAGCAGAGAGGAAGCAGAGTGGGATACTGGTTCCCAGTAAGGCAGCTGTTTGCACGTGGGATGGAGCCTGGAGATCCCTCTGAGCCGTGCTCAACTCTCTGATGACTTCTTGCAGAATCAAAGTGTGCCTGAAGTTACGATGCAGTTAGGATCTCAGGGTTGTCAGTGTCTTTTCCTTGGTTCTAATTGGTGTAATTGGTTCTCATTGCTTCACTCTCACTAATTTCCTCTCTGGGGAACTGCTCCTGCACCCACAGCCCCGTGGTGAGAGCAGGGGGGCAGCTGCTGCTGCTGCCTCTCTGTCCTGCACCGCTCAGCAGCTGCTTCCCATTGCTGCAGCCCATCAGGTTACAACTCGTTTGTGGGCAGGAGGAGGGGTCAGCATCAGCCGGAGCTGTAAATTCCTTCAGGCTGGAGGGGGTTTTTTTGACACCTGAAGCTGTACAAGTGACATAGCTGGGACATCACACCTGACTTGTGTGTGTCACTGATCCCAGCCACTGTCTTGGTTGTGCAGGAGCTCGTGGGGGTGTGAGAGCCCCCAGGAGATCAGAGGTCACCCCATTCCCACCAACCCTTGAGTAAAGGCACCATAGCAGCACCACAACCAAGTGTTTCTCTTCCACAGGCTTGGGGATTTTTCAAGCTGTGTGAGATTTACTTCTCAAAGCAGCCTGAAACTACCAAGTGTGCTTGTTTACTTCTCTAAAAAGAAGGTTCTGGGTGCTCCTCAGCTGGCTTCATGCTTGCTCAGAGCAAAACATCACCAGACTCTCAGCTGGGAAGGGTGATGGGCTCCTGGGCTCCATCAGCAGAGGGGTGGCAGCAGGGACAGGGAGGGGATTGTCCCTCTCTGCTCTGCCCCAGCTGGAGTCCTGTGTCCAGAGCTGGGGCCCCAATAAAGATGTGGGGCTGTTGGAGAGGGGTCAGAGGAGCCATGAGGATGCTCAGAGGGCTGGAGCAGCTCCCCTATGGAGAGAGGCTGAGGGAGCTGGGCTGGGTCAGCCTGGAGAAGAGAAGGCTGTGGGGGGACCTCATTGCAGCCTCCCAGTGCCTGAAGGGAGCAGAGGAACAGGAGGGGAATCAGCTTGTTCAAGGGCAGAGACTGGCAGGACAAGGGGGATGGAGTGAAGCTGGAGGAGGGAAGGGGGAGAGGAGAGACTGGGGGGAAGTTCTTTGCAGAGAGAGTGGTGAGGGGCTGGAACAGGCTGCCCAGAGAGGGGGTGGGTGCCCCATCCCTGGGGGTGTTCAAGGCCAGGTTGGCTGGGGCCCTGGGCAACCTTGTGTAGCTCCAGGCCTGGAGGTTGGTGGCCCTGCCTGTGGCAGGGGGTTGGAGCTCTGTGACCCCTTCCAGCCCAGCCCAGGCTGTGGTTCCTCCCCAGGCTCTTACCTGCGCTCGCTTTCTCCTCACAGTTCTGGACATGGATGTTCTCAGTCTTCAGCTCCTCCACGCTGGGGCTGGTCACCCCTGGAATGTCTGGGAGGTCAGAGGGGGGTGTTTTGGCAACTGGAGAGTTGCGGCACTCCATCAGAAACTTACGGTCATAAATGATCCTGGTACCTGGAGGGACAGAACCCCACTGTGACACACAGCTGGGCCAGCAGCTCAGCTGCATGTGTCAAACAGGACCCACTGAGAATGATACTTCTTATTCTTCAGGACTTCTGCTCCTTCTGTGCCACTTTACTGAAAGCCAGACACCTTTTTTTGGCAGGTTACAGACTCACAGGGACCTCTGGAGATCCCCCAGGCCCACCCCCCTTCCAGCAGGCTGCACTCAGGATCACAGGGTGCCAATGTCACCAGAGAAGGATGGAGACTCCCCAACCTCTCTGGGCAACTTCTGCCACCCTCCCAGCACAGAAATTCCTCCTCAGGGTGAAGTGGGACTTCCCCTGCTCCAGTTTGTGCCCACAGCTCCTTGTCCTGACCCTGGGCACCCTGAACACAGAGTGACCCCTCCTCCTGAGCCCACCCCTCAGGGGTTTCTCAGCACTGAGAAGATCCTGCTCAGGCTTCCCTTCTCCAGGCTGAGCAGCCCTGAATCCCTCAGCCTCCCTGTGTCAGAGTGATGTTTGGTCCCCTCAGCATCTCCACAGCCCTTTGCTGTACAAAAGCCACGTACCAACTAACAGCAACACACTTGTGTGCAGAGAGAATCCCAGTATCTCCCCAGTTGGAGGCTCCCCCACCTCCCTGGGCAGCCTGTTCTGATGCCTGACAACCCTTTTAGTAAATCAATTCTTCCTGATATCCAACCTAAATCTCCCCTGGAGCAGTTTTAAGCCATTTCCTCTCATCCTTTCTTTGCCAGGGGCTGGCTGTTGGCAGGGTTACACAAGGCTTGGGTAGGGAGAGCTGTTAAGGCCTCTTTAATGGCTACAGACCTACTCTCCCTGCCCTGGGTGGAGTAAGCCAACTCCAGCACATCCCAGCCAGGCTCTGAGGGAACAGAGCTGGGCTCCAGGCATGGATTTCTAGGAATACCACTGAACAGGCTGTTCCTTAGAAGGGAACTGGGCTGGAAAGAGCTCAAAAGCCAGAGGGAGAGGAGGGATCCCTCCAAAACAGCTTCAACCCAGGGAGTGCTGAGAAAACCACCAGGTTTTTCCCTTCTCCCAAGGAGGCAGCCTGCCCAAATCCTGTGTGGGACAATCCCCCCCTGCTCTGTGCCTCTTCTAGCAAGAGGGGAAAGCAACTTGTCCCCAAAAGTCTTGAGCTGGAAGGAGGTACATGCAGGGGAAGAACAAGCACCCATGAAGATGTGTCTGGGAATGCTACACCTGCCCAGGAGGGGAATCAGCTTGTTCAAGGACAGAGACTGGCAGGACAAGGGGGATGGAGTGAAGCTGGAGGAGGGAAGGGGGAGAGGAGAGATTAGGGGGAAGTTCTTTGCAGAGAGAGTGGTGAGGGGCTGGAAGGGGCTGCCCAGAGAGGGGGTGGGTGCCCCATCCCTTGGGGTGTCCAAGGCCAGGTTGGATGGGGCCCTGGGCAACCTTGTGTAGCTCCAGGCCTGGAGGTTGGTGGCCCTGCCTGTGGCAGGGGGTTGGAGCTGTGGGATCCCTTCCAACCCAGAGCATTCCATGATTCTATGACATCACCTTCCAATTAAACTCTGCTCACGAGCTGCCAACCCCCTGAGAAACCTTTTAGTGAAAAGATTTTGGGTTTTAGTTGCTCCACTGGATCCAAGGGGAGACCAGACCCAGCCCTGACCAGCTGGATCCGAGCAGGGGGGTGACTGCTTGAATTCCTGGGAGGTTCACAGAGGTGAGGACAGAGCTTCCCAGAACTGGGGTGGGTGTACTGGGTATTTGGAGCACAGTTCAGGCTGACAAGAGCTTCTCTGCCTGGTTCACGTTCCTCTCTGACTGTCACATGCCCTATGGAAGCAGACACCCAAAGCAGGACACTGCCATGGCTGCCAGCAGGCACAGCTCCAGGACATAAGTGGGGGCTCCTTCCAACACCCAAAAACCAGTTTGCACCCAAAACTGGCCCTTAAACCAGCAGGAAAAGTACTGCACCCTGTGGGAATTGCTCTGAGCCCTAAAATCCCCCAGTTACACCACAGCTTCACCCCCAACCTTGGGCACCTCACCACCCAACTCAAAGGCCAGAGAGAATCTGGCTCACTGAGTTCTTCCCCTCAGGGTGAAACACCAGGTTTGGAGGAGCATCCAGCACACCTCACTCCTTCCCTGCTCCCCAAGAGTGCAGGCACTGTGGCTGTGCTGCTCTGAGCCACCCCATCCCCACCAAGAGCTCCAACACCCCCCAAGCTGAGCCAGCTGCCCACCAGAAGCTCCAACACCCCCCCAAAGCTGAGCCAGCTGCCCACAAAAGGCTCCAACACCCCCCAAACCAAGCCAGCAGTGCCCACCAAGAGCTCCAACACCCCCCAAACTGAGCCAGCTGCCCACTAAGAGCTCCAACACCCCCCCAAGCTGAGCCAGCTGCCCACCCAGAGCTCCAACACCCCCCAAGCTGAGCCAGCTGCCCACTAAGAGCTCCAACACCCCCCCAAGCTGAGCCAGCTGCCCACCAGAAGCTCCAACACCCCCCCAAAGCTGAGCCAGCTGCCCACAAAAGGCTCCAACACCCCCCAAACCAAGCCAGCAGTGCCCACCAAGAGCTCCAACACCCCCCAAACTGAGCCAGCTGCCCACCAAGAGCTCCAACACCCCCCAAACTGAGCCAGCTGCCCACTAAGAGCTCCAACACCCCCCCAAGCTGAGCCAGCTGCCCACCAAGAGCTCCAACACCCCCCCAAGCTGAGCCAGCTGCCCACTAAGAGCTCCAACACCCCCCAAACTGAGCCAGCTGCCCACTAAGAGCTCCAACACCCCCCAAACTGAGCCAGCTGCCCACTAAGAGCTCCAACACCCCCCCAAGCTGAGCCAGCTGCCCACCAGAAGCTCCAACACCCCCCCAAAGCTGAGCCAGCTGCCCACAAAAGGCTCCAACACCCCCCAAACCAAGCCAGCAGTGCCCACCAAGAGCTCCAACACCCCCCAAACTGAGCCAGCTGCCCACCAAGAGCTCCAACACCCCCCCAAGCTGAGCCAGCTGCCCACCAAGAGCTCCAACACCCCCCAAACCAAGCCAGCAGTGCTCACCAAGAGCTCCAACACCCCCCCAAGCTGAGCCAGCTGCCCACCAGAAGCTCCAACACCCCCCCAAGCTGAGCCAGCTGCCCACCAAGAGCTCCAACACCCCCCAAGCTGTGCCAGCTGCCCACCAGAAGCTCCAACACCCCCCAAACCAAGTCAGCAGTGCCCACCAAGAGCTCCAACACCCCCAAACCAAGGCAGCAGTGCCTACAAAAGGCCCCAGTGCTGACTGGGCATCTCTGGTGGAGCAGCCAGGACTCCCTGGGTACTCCCACACGTGGGTTTTACTTAAAGCCAAGGTGTAAGTGTGCCTTGGGCAAGCAGGCAAGGAGCCAGGAGAGGCACAAAGGCAGCTCTGAGAGCACAGCCTGTGCTTAAAGGTCACACATCATCACCCTCTGGGCTGGGGTTGTGGGGTTTTCTTTAACCACTGCTGCAAGAAGAACAGCTCCTGCCTCTGAGGGCAGTGGAGAAGGGATTTCATCACCCCAAAATCCCTTCCAGAGGGGATGGCAAAGCCCAGGGATATCTGGGAAGGTGCCTGGGAAAGGAAAATCAAGTCTTTTCCTCCAATTGCTGGCTCAGTGGAGGGAAGCTCACTCACAAGTCCCACAGTGGGCTGTGCTGCTACAGGGATCAGAGGGGTTGAGAGCATCACAAGACACAAGTGGCCTCAAGGAAGGGCCCCTTTTTCACCAAACCACACTTTAGGATGTTGCTTCAACACTTTGGGAGGCTCCAAAGCAACCTGCCCCAGAAGTTCAGCTCAGGGGGGGAACCTCAGGGGGAAAAGCTTGAGGGTTTGGTCACCAGGAGCAGGGCCAGAGCAGAGGGAAGGTGTTAAGGAGAAAGCTGACCTACAGCAAGCATTCCCTTGCTCTTCCCAAGGAACTAAGCTGGGTTGTTGGATGCACAGAGCTCAGCACACCATGGTTGTGGAATCCCACCTTTCCAGAAGCCTCCAGTCACCCAGCACTGCTGCCAGGGGTTTCCAGCCCTGGCACCCAGCCCTTTTTCCATCACTCAGCACTGCCTCCAGCCAAGGGGGTGACTGCAGAGGTGACAGTCCTGGCTTCATCTCCAAAATGAGTCAGAAGCTTCACACAAACTCGATTTGCTTCTGTCTCCTAGAGGGGTTTCATATTCAGATTTAACCCAGAAAACCTCAGTGGGCACTGAGACACCCACAGAATGACCCAAACCCACCCCACCCCCCCCCCAAAGTCATTTAGGGGTTTAAAAATCATCCCTCCACCCAAAAGCAACACCTGAGGGCAGGCAGCCAGCCCCTGGGGCACAGGCTGTGCCCAAACAGGCTGGGGACAGGCTGAAGGAGCTGGTGGATGGTGCCCACACCCTAACAACAAACACCAGCTCAGTGCTCTGGCCACTCATTAACTCCCCACCAGAGACAAACAGCTGCTCATCCTGGAAGGCTTCATCAAGCTGCACAGTGCTGCTGATTGATCCTTTCTCTCCTGCTGCTCTGAGCAGAGGAATGTGGCCTGGAAAGCCATTCTCCTCTCTCCCATGGTGTGATTACCCCAAGGGCTGCTCAAGCCCTTCAAGTTATTCACTGCTTTTGGGGAAGACAGGACACAGGGCAAAAATAACCACAGGAATTTTGGTTCCCCAACCCAACCTTTAGAGCACAAGGACAAGAAACCCCCCAGCAAGTGACTCAGCAAACACCAACTTCCCCTTCCCTCTGAAATTTAACCCTGTGGTTAAAGTGCCCACCAAGAGCTCCAACACCCCCCCAAGCTGAGCCAGCTGCCCACCAAGAGCTCGAACACCCCCCAAGCTGAGCCAGCTGCCCACCAAGAGCTCCAACACCCCCCCAAGCTGAGCCAGCTGCCCACCAGAAGCTCCAACACCCCCCAAGCTGAGCCAGCTGCCCACCAGAAGCTCCAACACCCCCCAAGCTGAGCCAGCTGCCCACCAAGAGCTCCAACACCCCCCCAAGCTGAGCCAGCTGCCCACCAAGAGCTCCAACACCCCCCCAAGCTGAGCCAGCTGCCCACCAAGAGCTCCAACACCCCCCAAGCTGAGCCAGCTGCCCACCAAGAGCTCCAACACCCCCCCAAGCTGAGCCAGCTGCCCACCAGAAGCTCCAACACCCCCCAAGCTGAGCCAGCTGCCCACCAGAAGCTCCAACACCCCCCAAGCTGAGCCAGCTGCCCACCAAGAGCTCCAACACCCCCCCAAGCTGAGCCAGCTGCCCACCAAGAGCTCCAACACCCCCCCAAGCTGAGCCAGCTGCCCACCAAGAGCTCCAACACCCCCCAAGCTGAGCCAGCTGCCCACCAAGAGCTCCAACACCCCCCCAAGCTGAGCCAGCTGCCCACCAGAAGCTCCAACACCCCCCAAGCTGAGCCAGCTGCCCACCAGAAGCTCCAACACCCCCCAAGCTGAGCCAGCTGCCCACCAAGAGCTCCAACACCCCCCAAGCTGAGCCAGCTGCCCACCAAGAGCTCCAACACCCCCCAAGCTGAGCCAGCTGCCCACCAAGAGCTCCAACACCCCCCCAAGCTGAGCCAGCTGCCCACCAAGAGCTCCAACACCCCCCAAGCTGAGCCAGCTGCCCACCAGAAGCTCCAACACCCCCCCCAAGCTGAGCCAGCTGCCCACCAAGAGCTCCAACACCCCCAAGCTGAGCCAGCTGCCCACCAGAAGCTCCAACACCCCCCCAAGCTGAGCCAGCTGCCCACCAAGAGCTCCAACACCCCCAAGCTGAGCCAGCTGCCCACCAGAAGCTCCAACACCCCCCAAGCTGAGCCAGCTGCCCACCAAGAGCTCCAACACCCCCCCAAGCTGAGCCAGCTGCCCACCAAGAGCTCCAACACCCCCCCAAGCTGAGCCAGCTGCCCACCAGAAGCTCCAACACCCCCCAAGCTGAGCCAGCTGCCCACCAAGAGCTCCAACACCCCCCCAAGCTGAGCCAGCTGCCCACCAGAAGCTCCAACACCCCCCCAAGCTGAGCCAGCTGCCCACCAGAAGCTCCAACACCCCCCCAAGCTGAGCCAGCTGCCCACCAGAAGCTCCAACACCCCCCCAAGCTGAGCCAGCTGCCCACCAGAAGCTCCAACACCCCCCCAAGCTGAGCCAGCTGCCCACCAAGAGCTCCAACACCCCCCCAAGCTGAGCCAGCTGCCCACCAAGAGCTCCAACACCCCCCAAGCTGAGCCAGCTGCCCACCAAGAGCTCCAACACCCCCCCAAGCTGAGCCAGCTGCCCACCAAGAGCTCCAACACCCCCCAAGCTGAGCCAGCTGCCCACCAGAAGCTCCAACACCCCCCAAGCTGAGCCAGCTGCCCACCAGAAGCTCCAACACCCCCCAAGCTGAGCCAGCTGCCCACCAAGAGCTCCAACACCCCCCCAAGCTGAGCCAGCTGCCCACCAAGAGCTCCAACACCCCCCAAGCTGAGCCAGCTGCCCACCAGAAGCTCCAACACCCCCCAAGCTGAGCCAGCTGCCCACCAAGAGCTCCAACACCCCCCAAGCTGAGCCAGCTGCCCACCAGAAGCTCCAACACCCCCCCAAGCTGAGCCAGCTGCCCACCAAGAGCTCCAACACCCCCCCAAGCTGAGCCAGCTGCCCACCAAGAGCTCCAACACCCCCAAGCTGAGCCAGCTGCCCACCAGAAGCTCCAACACCCCCCAAGCTGAGCCAGCTGCCCACCAAGAGCTCCAAGGTTAGAGTTGAGGAGGTTGGAGGGATGAACAAACCATCATCCCACCTCCTCCCCTTTTAAGTCTGGCTGAGCTTCAAGAAGAGTTTCATCACCCCAGCTGCTCACAAGGCTGGTTTGGGGAGCAGCAGCATGAGGAGAAGGGGGGTAAAGTTCTTAAAGATGTAAGAAAAAGAATAATAAATGAGCCCAAAGCCCTGATCAGTGGGAGCACAGGCAGCTGGAACACACCCCCCTCACCCCATGCCACCCTCTGGAACAGCAGCCACTTGTCTTGAAAGCCAAACTCCTCAAAAGAAACAGGCAGCTAAGGAGCTGCAGGGACTTCCAGCCCTTTTGGGAGCTCTGCTGTGGCATGTTGGGGGCAGGAGGTGCTTTAGGTGCAGCTCCCATAAGCACAAAGCTTACAAGGTGTGGACTCCCAGCCCTCCTGCTTCTCTGCCTCCACTCCAGGAAGCAGCAATCAGCACTAATTACTCCTCAAGGGTAAATTTCTACACCATTCCAGCCTTGGTAGGCACCCACTATGGGGCTGGGGGGGGAAAAGAGGAGAGGAAAGAGCCCTGTCGGCCTTCAGTGACAGGGCAGCACCAGGAGCTGGAGCAGCTGGGGGTGAGGGAAAGGCCCCAGGGTTTGCTCACTGCCAGGGGAAACAGCAAATATTAGAGACTGGAATTAATCAGTAACCCAAACCAGAGGGCTGGTTTGCTCCCAGCACCACCAGCAGCCTGGCTGGGTGCACACCAGTTCAGGAGGGCTCTTAGGAGGGGGAAATATCCCCCCCCACACACACACCCCCACCCCCCTGCTTCTCCCCCACAGCAAAGCTCCCAGGGTAAAGCCTGGCTCTGCTAAGCCAGCCTGCAGCCCCAGAGAGGGGATGGGATGGGATGGGATGGGATGGGATGGGATGGGAGGGGGGCTGGCACCCAGAGAGCCCAGCGCCAAGTGGGTGCTGAAGTGAGGACACCCACCCTGCTGCTGAACACCCCCCCCCAAATGGGGGGGGGACCCTCTGCACACAATGCCTGTGGAAATGGAGCCCCCCACTACCTGCACGACCCCTGGCAGAGCAAGACCCCCCCCCCCCCCCCAAACCAGCCAGAGGAGAGGTCGACATCCCCCCCCTCCCAACCAGCCACAGGAGGGGTCGACCCCACCACCCCCAACCAGCCAGAGGAGGGGTCAAACCCCCCCCCCCCAGCCAGAGGAGGGGTCTAACCCCCCACCCCCAGCCAGAGGAGGGGTCGACACACCCCCCCCCAGCCAGACGAGAGGTCTAACCCCCCCCCCTCCCAGCCAGACGAGGGGCCGCCCCCCGCCTCAGAAGGAGCCCCCAAACCCCCCCAGAGCCCCGGGCAAAGCAAAGACTCCCCCCCCAAAATGAGACCCCCCTCCCCCATTCCCTGCCCCCCCACCCCCCCTCCACCCATTCCCTGCCCCCCCACCCCCCCTCCACCCATTCCCTGCCCCCCCACCCCCCCTCCACCCATTCCCTGCCCCCCCACCCATTCCCTGCCCCCCCACCCCCCCTCACCCCACTCCCTGCCCCCCCCCACCCCCCCCACCCCACTCCCTGCCCCCCCAGCCCCCCTCACCCCACTCCCTGCCCCCCCACCCCCCCTCACCCCACTCCCTGCCCCCCCCACCCCCCCCTCACCCCACTCCCTGCCCCCCCCACCCCCCCCTCACCCCACTCCCTGCCCCCCCCACCCCCCTCACCCCACTCCCTGCCCCCCCCACCCCCCTCACCCCACTCCCTGCCCCCCACACCCCCCTCCACCCATTCCCTGCCCCCCACCCCCCTCACCCCACTCCCTGCCCCCCACCCCCCTCCACCCATTCCCTGCCCCCCACGCCCCCCACCCCATTCCCTGCCCCCCACCCCCTCTCACCCCCCCAGACCCCCCAAAACAGCCCACCCAGTGCCCCCCACCCTCCGGGGGGCTCCTAGCAGAGCTACCCCCCTTTCCCCCCCCCCCCATCTCCCGCCTCACAGCGAGAGGCCTAGCCCCGGCCCGCCGCTCACCGCCCGGCGTGGTCCCGAAGACAGTGCCCCCCGGTGTGGTACTGTAATCACCGGGCGGTAACGGGGCACCGTCGGGCAGGGCGAGGCGCTTGCCGGGGCCTGGGATAGCGCAGCTCGGTGTCTGGCCCTGGCAGCAGCGGCCCGACATGGCCCCGCCACTGGCACCGGCGGCGCCGCTGCTGCTCCCGCCCTGCCCGCCGCTTCCGCCCCGCGGACACGCCCCTTCCGCCGCGGGGCCTCACGGGAAAGAGCGGCGGGGGGGAGAGGGGGTGGAGCCGGCGGGAGGGGGCGTGGCTTAGGGAAGGGGCGGGGCGAGGCCGGAGCAACGCTGGGTCCTTGTGCCCCCCCCCCCCGCCCCCGACAGAGGGGTGGGGGGGGTGTTGCTCCCCTGCCCCCTTCCCGTGTAGGGGACCCCAGAGCCCTGCAGTGACCCCAGAGCCCGTTCAGGGTCCCCAGGGCCCTGCAGTGACCCCAGAGCCCTGCAGTGACCCCACAGCCCGTGCAGTGACCCCAGCACCCTGCAGTGACCCCACAGCCCGTGCAGTGACCCCACAGCGCCCTGCAGTGACCCCACAGCCCGTGCAGTGACCCCAGCACCCTGCAGTGACCCCACAGCCCGTGCAGTGACCCCAGAGCCCTGCAGTGACCCCAGCGCCCTGCAGTGACCCCACAGCCCGTGCAGTGACCCCAGAGCCCTGCAGTGACCCCAGAGCCCGTTCAGGGTCCCCAGGGCCCTGCAGTGACCCCAGCGCCCTGCAGTGACCCACAGCCCGTGCAGTGACCCCACAGCCCGTGCAGTGACCCCAGAGCCCTGCAGTGACCCACAGCCCGTGCAGTGACCCCACAGCGCCCTGCAGTGACCCCACAGCCCGTGCAGTGACCCCAGAGCCCGTGCAGTGACCCCAGCGCCCTGCAGTGACCCACAGCCCGTGCAGTGACCCCACAGCGCCCTGCAGTGACCCCACAGCCCGTGCAGTGACCCCAGAGCCCTGCAGTGACCCCAGCGCCCTGCAGTGACCCCACAGCCCGTGCAGTGACCCCAGAGCCCTGCAGTGACCCCACAGCTCGTGCAGGGACCCCAGAGCCCGTGCAGGGGACCCCAGAGCCCTGCAGTGACCCCAGGGGATGCTGACAGCTCTGGTTCCTCCTGGGGGGGGTCCCAACACCTCCCCTACAGGGGGCTTCCAGCTGGGGTGGCCGTTGTGGGTGGTCGTGGGTGGTCCCTGTGTGAACCCTGCAGGGACAGCTGTCTGTCCATCCAGGGGGTGGGGGGCAGCCCCCCCCATCCCAAATGGCTCTGCCACCTCTGAGGGAGGCAGGAAGCAAACGTGGGGCAGGGGGGAAGAGGGGGGATGACTGGGGAGGGGGCCACACAGCGTCTGCACACATGGCTGCCACCCCCCCTGCTGTGCCCAGGGTGGGGTGTTGGGACCCCTCCACCCCCAGCAGGGCTGGGTTTTTAGTCTTCCTTAAAGCTTTATTAGCTAAAGCATTGCAGGGTGGGTGGGCTCGCTGTGTGGGACCCCCAGCTTGGGTGGGGGGGGTGCAGAGCCCTGGCACTGTCTCTCTGAGCATCCTTGGGCAGGGGCAGAGCTGGCTCCCCCCACCCCCCCAGGACCACCCTGCTCACAAGCATGAGCTCAGCCCTGCCTGCAGGATGAGGGGGTGAGGGTCTCCTTGAGCTGGGAAGGGGCAGACACCACCCCCTGCCCTGCTCCTCACACAAGGCAGCCCCATGGTGACCCCACACCTGTGCTCCCGGGTCCTGCACTGCTGGGTGAAGCCCCCCAGCCCTCCCGTGCCCCCCACAGCATCACAGGGTTGGGAAAGACCTTGAAGATCATCCAGTCCAACCGTTCTCATCCTGTGCTGAACCAGATCCCTGAGCACCTCATCTCCCCTTTTTTAAGCACATCCAGGGTGGGTGACTCAGCCCCTCCCTGGGCAGCCTGTGCCAGGCCCTGACAACTCTGCCAGGGAAGAGCTTTTCCCTCCCATCTGCTCTGCCCCTGCCCTGGCACAGCTTGAGCCCATTGCCCCTTGTCCCATCTCCTGTCCCCTGGCTGAAGAGACCATCACCCACCTCTCTGCACCCTCCTGGCAGGGCAGGGGAGGTGGGGAGAAGGTCTCCCCTCAGCCTCCTCTTCTCCAGGCTGAACACCCCCAGCTCCCTCAGCTGCTCCTCAGAGGATTTGCCCTCCAGCCCCTTCCCCAGCCTGGTTGCCCTTCTCTGGACTCGCTCCAGTCCCTCCATGTCCTTCTGATGGTGAGGAGCCCAGAACTGGACCCAGCACTCGAGGTGCAGCCTCCCCAGTGCCCAGTCCAGGGGCACAATCCCCTCCCCAGCCCTACTGGCCACACTGTGTCTGACACAGGCCAGGATGCCCTTGGCTTTCCTGGGCACGCTGCTGGCTCATGTTCAGCCTGCAGCCACCCAACACCTCCAAGTCCTTCTCTGCCTGACAGCTCTCCAGCCAGTCTCCCCAGCCTGTAGCTGCAGGGGGTTGTTGTGTCCCATGTGCAGCACTCTGCCCTTGGCCTTGTTAAACTTCATCCCATTGGGCTCAGCCCATGGGTCCAGCCTGTTCAGATCCCTCTGAAGAGCCTCCCCACCCTCAGGCAGATCAACCCTTCCTCCCAGTTTAGTGTCACTCACTGAGGGAGCATCCAATCCCTTCATCCAGGTGATGGATAAAGATGTTGAACAAGACTGGAGCCAGGACTGAGCCCTGGGGGACGCCACTCGTGACCAGCCTCCAGCAAGGGGCTGGGGTTGTTGTGCTGGTGGGACCCTCCCCTGGCTAAATGCCCCCATCAGCCTGGCTGGAGGCACACAGCGTTGGGCCAGGGTCTCACCAGGCACGGCCAAAGCAGCAGCAGCTTGGTGCCTCCCCTCCTTCCCTGCCAGCATCCCCCCCACGCTTGGCTGGGGCATCCCCATCCAACTGGGACCGGATCAGCTCCTGGACCAGTGCCCCATTCCTGGGGATGAACCCCATCCCTGGGGATGAGCCACATCCCTGGAGATGAACCCTATCCCTGGGGATGAGCTTCATCCCCGAGGATGAACCCCATCCTTGGGGATGAGCCACATCCCCGGGGATGAGCCTCATCCCTGGGGATGAACTGGGGATGAGCCCCATCCCTGGGGATGAGCCTCATCCCTGAGGATGAATCCCATCCCTGGGGATGAACCCAATCCCTGGGGATGAACTGGGGATGAACCCCATCCCTGGGGATGAGCCACATCCCTGGGGATGAACTGGGGATGAACCCAATCCCTAGGGATGAACTGGGGATGAGCCCCATCCGTGGGGATGAACCCAATCCCTAGGGATGAACTGGGGATGAGCCCCATCCCTGGGGATGAACCCCATCCCTGCAGAGCCATGGTCCAGCCCTGGGGTGCTGGGGGTGCTGGGGGGTCTCTGAGCCCTTTCTCCAAGGGCAGATTTTGTGGTGGTGCCGTGCCAGGCTGGGGGGTGGGGATGGGTGTTCTGAGGGTCCCCTGGGGGCAGGCAGGGCCCCTTGCAGTGTGCCAGCTGCTGAATCGATTAGCAGGGCAGGAAAGGAACATATCCGGCCTGGCTGGGTGACATCAGCAGTGACCCCCAGCCCAGCAAGGCATGCTGCCACCAAGTGAAAAGGTCCCCACTGCCATTTCCTCCTCCTCCTCCTCCTCCTCCCAGAGAATGGACCATTACAGGGTCAAGGAGCTGAGGGGGGAGGTCAGGGAGTCAGGGCACATCCTGGCCAGGGTGGAGCAGGGGGGGGGCCAAGAGGCCTTTTGCTGCATCACAGCCTCTGCCCTGGGTGCCTGGGGAGGGGGGGGGCTGGCTCAGGGTGTGGGCAAGGACTGGCTGCAATATCCCACGTGCTCAGAATCCCATGGAATGCCCTTTCTGGAGATGCTGCTTCAGGGCACCAGCCCCTTGTAGAACCAGAGAATCCCAGCCTGGGCTGGGTTGGGAGGGATCAGAGAGCTCCAACCCCCCTGCCACAGGCAGGGCCACCAACCTCCAGGCCTGGAGCTACACAAGGTTGCCCAGGGCCCCCAGCCAACCTGGCCTTGAACACCCCCCAGGGATGGGGCACCCACCCCCCTCTCTGGGCAGCCCCCTTCCAGCCCCTCACCACTCTCTCTGCACAGAACTTCCCCCTAATATCTCCTCTCCCCCTTCCCTCCTCCAGCTTCACTCCATCCCCCTTGTCCTGCCAGTCTCTGCCCTTTAACAAGCTGATTCCCCTCCTGTTCCTCTGCTCCCTTCAGGCACTGGGAGGCTGCAATGAGGTCCCCCCCACAGCCTTCTCTTCTCCAGGCTGACCCAGCCCAGCTCCCTCAGCCTCTCTCCATAGGGGGAGCTGCTCCAGCCCTTCTTGTCCTGCTCCTCCATGCTGGGAGACCTGCAGGCACATCCCCACCTTTGGGGGTGGGTGGGGGCTTCCACGTGGTACTTGGGCTGCTCAGGACACCCCAAAAACTCTGCAGCAGAGCTGAGCAGTGGCACAGCCAGTCCCCATCCCAGCCTGAGGGTGTGGATGCTCAGCTCTCCCTGCCTGGGCTCTGCAGAGCTCCAGCCCATCATGAGGAACACGCTGCTCTCTCCAGACTGGCAGCAACGTCCTTCCTGGCCTCTGCTGATGGAATCTCCAGCTCTGGGTGAGACCTCCCCAGGGAACCAGCTGGCACTGAGGGAGCTGGGCTGGGGGGGACCTCATTGCAGCCTCCCAGTGGCTGAAGGGAGCAGAGGAACAGGAGGGGAATCAGCTTGTTAAAGGGCAGAGACTGGCAGGACAAGGGGGATGGAGTGAAGCTGGAGGAGGGAAGGGGGAGAGGAGAGATTAGGGGGAAGTTCTGTGCAGAGAGAGTGGTGAGGGGCTGGAACAGGCTGCCCAGAGAGGGGGGTGGGTGCCCCATCCCTGGGGGGTGTTCAAGGCCAGGTTGGCTGGGGCCCTGTGAAAACCCCTTTAGCTGTGGGGGGGGTGGCTTTTTGTGAAACCCTTGCTGCCCTCCCAGGCTCCCAGGGAGGGGGCTGTGTCTGCTGCCTCTTGGAAAACACAATTATAGATCATCAAATCCCAAATCCCACATTGCACAGGCGATGGCAGGAGCTGCCAACAGGGGCCAGGCCCTCCTCCTCCTTCTCCTCCTCCTCCTCCTCCGTCCTTCTCTTCCTCCTCCTCCTCCTCCTTTTCCTCCTCCTCCTCCTCCTCCTCCTCCTCCTTTTCCTCCTCCTTTTCCTCCTTCTCCTCCTCCTTCTCCTCCTCCTCCTCCTCCTCCTCCTCCTCCTCCTCCTCCTCCTCCTCCTCCTCCTCCTCCTCCTTCTCTTCCTCCTTCTCTTCCTCCTCCTCCTTTTCCTCCTTCTCCTCCTTCTCCTCCTTCTCTTCCTCCTCCTCCTCTTTTCCTCCTTCTCCTTCTCTTCCTCCTCCTCTTCCTCCTTTTCCTCCTCCTCCTCCTCCTTTTCCTCCTCCTCCTCCTCCTCCTCTTCCTCCTCCTCCTCCTCCTCCTCCTTTTCCTCCTTCTCTTCCTCCTCCTCCTCCTCCTTTTCCTCCTCCTTTTCCTCCTCCTCCTCCTCCTTCTCCTCCTCCTCCTCCTTCTCCTCCTCCTCCTCCTTCTCCTCCTCCTTCTCCTCCTCTCCTCCTCCTTCTCCTCCTCCTCCTCCTTCTCCTCCTCCTCCTCCTTCTCCCTCCTCCTTCTCCTCCTCCTTCTCCTCCTCCTCCTCCTTCTCCGTCCTCCTCCTCCTCCTCCTCCTCCTCTGCCCTGGCTCGTGGCGTGAGAGCAGCCCCCTGGGACGGGCAGTGAGGGGCAGTTCCTGCCCATCCCTGGGCACTTCCACCAATACTAATGGGGCTGCTGATGAGTTTGCTGCAGGCAGGATGAAAACAAACTGGGAGTTGGTGGGTGGGTGGGGGAGCGGGGGGGGGGATATAGAAACTTCTGCATGGTGGGCTCTTGTCTTATCCCCATCCAGCATCCCTCCCTGGCTGTGTGGATTCCCTAATGGGATGGGTCCTCTCCATCCCCCCCTCCTGGGGTTGGGAAAGCCAGCTCCAGCCCCATGTGGGATGGGGTGATGGTGGGTCCCCTCAGGTTGCTGCTAGCCATTGCAGTGACCCCCCCCCCACCCCCCATCCTGCCTGGTGAGGATGTCCCTGTGCTGTGGCATTTCCACCCCATCCGTGTTTACATTCCCCCCTCCGATTGCCAGGGCAGATAAGGACCAACCCACATCCACTCTGCCTGCCCAGAGGGCTGGTTGTGCAGATAAGAAGTTGCCCCTGGTAAACAAGCCATCCTGCCTGGGGGAAGCATCCCCCCACCCTGCCTGCAGCCCTCAGAGGAAAGGAAAAACCCTGCCCAGGGCTCAGCCAGACCTCTGGTCCTCACTGTCTGTCCCCTGGCACCCCCAAAACACCCATCCTGGGATGTGCCAACATCCCAGGGCAGCAAGCTCTACCCTGGATGGAGGGGCTGCATGGGATTGGGGTGGGGGTCTCCATGGGAAAGCCATGGAGCAGGGAGAGGAGATGATGCTGAATTGGGGTGCTGGGAGCTGGGGTGCATTGCTGGGTCGAGGAGGGGGGAAGCTTCTGCCCATGGGGCTCACCCAGCATCCTCTGCCCCATGCCTGTGGCTGTGTTTGCCCCTTGCCACACGTGCCCCCCTGGCTGCTGCCCGCTCTAGGGATGGGGCTGGAAGGTGGAAAGCATCCCATGAGCAATGTGTCCACATTTTGGGTAGGGTGCTGAGCTCTGCCCCTGGGGCAGGAGCAGGCAGGAGGCACTGGGGAGGCTGTGGAGAGGTCTGGGCTCCCTGCACAGCCACCTTGGCTTTGGGGTCCCAGCACCCCTTGCTGCCCTTGGGACACTTCTGGGAGCCAAGAGGCTCATGTGCCACTTAGGAAATCAAATATTCCCTGGGCCCTTCCTGACCTCAGAAGGGTTTCAGTGCCTCCACCAGCCCAGCAGCCACTGCTGGCAGGCTTTCCCCCCTCTTACAACACCCTGCCCTGCCCAGACAAGCCCCCACAGCAATGCCTGGGCAGGGAAAGGGGTTCATTCCCTCTCTACACTGAGAACAACCTGCCCAGAGCATCTACAGCTGCCCCAGGGATCCTGAGGGACCCAGGATGCTCAGGCAGGTCTGCAGGAGGACGTGAGGTTGAGCTGCTGCTGTGGCTTCTGTCTTCAGGGCTTGGAAACTGGCTTAGCTTCTTCCTCTTCCTCCTCTTCCTCCTCCTCCTGGCTCCTACCACATCTCCCACAGCTTTCTCTGCAGCTCCCAGGCTTGGGGAGGGGGTTTCATCTGCCAGGTCAGAGCAACCCAGAGCCCCTCACACCCCCTGGGGGGGGGTCTCTATCCCCACAGGCTGGGCATGGGGATGGGACACTGGGGCAGCATCTTCTCCCAGCTCCTGGATGCAGCTGTGGGGAGGAACCTTTCCCCCCATTTGCTTCCCTCAGGAAGGAGGTTTCTGAGAAGCACCAGGGTGGCAGGAGGAGTGTGGGGGTTAAAAATAGCTGCCAGGGCATGGGAGCCACCAGGAGAGCCACCCAGAGCCCCAGGCAAAGCCCCTGACCTCCTCCTCCTCCTCCTCCTCCTTGTTGTCCTCAGGGGTGTTTTTCCACCCTGCAAACAACACAGCTGGGGACTGGGAGGGTGGGGGGGGGTTGTTTTGGGGGAGCAAACACAACCCCAGGGGTGATGCACAGCAGGATGGGTGCAGGGTCTGGCCCAGGAGGGTTCGGGGTGCTGGGATGCAGGGATGCTGTTAGGCATAGAGGGAGCTTCAGAGGGTGGTACCCAGGCAGGCAAGGGGCAGAGAAGGGGTGGTGGGATGCTCCCATGGGGGGGTCATGGCACCGAGGTGGTGGTGGGGGCTCCTCTCAGGGATGCTGCTGCTTTCTCCCTCCCCACCACCCCCAGCAGCAGGGTGTGCCTCCAGCCTTACCCAAAACAGCCTTTTTCTCCCCAAAGCATGGCCAGACCCACGCCCTGCTGCTCCACAATGGGGGGGCAAAGCCAGAAACACCCCCCCCATGGGGTTGGGGATGCTGAGCTCTCCCAGGGGGGTTTTGCACCCCCTTTTCTCTTTAGCAGCAGCTGCAGGGAAACCAGGAACGATGGGGGAGCTGTGGAAAAGACCCCCACCAGTCCTGGGGTCAGTGGGATGAGGATTGCCCCTTCTCTGGGGAGGCAGATGGGGAGTGTCAGAAACAAAACCCTGGGGAAAGGTGTGCTTGAAAATGCCAGGAACCGGGAATAACTCCCCACAGGCATGGCTGTAGGTTTATTCCCTGCAGTGGCATGGGAGAGAAAACAGCTGCTTTATTATTATTATTATTATTATTATTATTATTATCATCATCATCATCATCATCATCATCATTATTATTACTATTATTGCTATTATTGCTATTATTACTATTATTATTTAATAATATTATCATAATTAAGTAATTATAATATATAATTAATAATACTTTAATTTATTATGATATAATATAATAATAAAGATAATAAGATATAATAAGCATTATAATATATAATAATATAACAACTAGAATTATAATAATAAGTATTATAATGTAATAATATATCTCATTATATATTATAATAATTATAATAATAATAAAATATTCTTATGTATTAATAATATTTTATTATATACCATAATAATTATTATAATATAAAATAAGATTTCTTATATTATAATATATGATATAAAATAATACAATAAAATACATTATAAATATATATTTATAATATAATATGAAAATAATATATTTTACTATTATATATTATAATAATTATTATAATTATAATAATGTCTATAATGTAAAATAATGGAATAGTATTATAGTATAATTATTATTACAATATATAATTATTATATTATAATATATGAGATCATACAATAATATCACAATAGTTATTATTATACTATCTTATTAATATATATTATTCTAATATATAATGAATTATATTTAGAATTAATAGAATTAATAATATTTAATAATAGTAATAATAGTAATAGTAATAATATTAATGATAATAATGATAATTATAATAATGATAATTATAATAATAATGATAATGATAATATTCCTTGTTTTTTGTTGTTGTTTTCTCATACTATTAAATCTGCAAGCAGAATTGCACAGGGATTTGGGGGGCAGGAGAAGGACCTGAGCTGGCCTGAGTGTCGCCTTTGCCACTGGCTGGCTCGCAGGATCTGGGTGCCCCTTTCCCTACTTCTCACAAGGCTGCTGCAGCCTCAGGAACAGGCACGGAGCTGGGCTGGCCACCAGCTCTGCCCACCCTGGGGCTGCCAGCTCTAAGCAGGGCAGATTCCTGCCTCAAACCTCTCATCTCTCTGCTCTGCCCCAGCTGGAGTCCTGTGCCCAGAGCTGGGACCCCAGGAAAGATGTGGGGCTGTTGGAGAGGGGTCAGAGGAGCCATGAGGATGCTCAGAGGGCTGGAGCAGCTCCCCTATGGAGAGAGGCTGAGGGAGCTGGGCTGGGTCAGCCTGGAGAAGAGAAGGCTGTGGGGGGACCTCATTGCAGCCTTCCAGTCCCTGAAGGGAGCAGAGGAACAGGAGGGGAATCAGCTTGTTAAAGGGCAGAGACTGGCAGGACAAGGGGGATGGAGTGAAGCTGGAGGAGGGAAGGGGGAGAGGAGAGATTAGGGGGCAGTTCTGTGCAGAGAGAGTGGTGAGGGGCTGGAACAGGCTGCCCAGAGAGGGGGTGGGTGCCCCATCCCTGGAGGTGTTCAAGGCCAGGTTGGCTGGGGCCCTGGGCAACCTTGTGTAGCTCCAGGCCTGGAGGTTGGTGGCCCTGCCTGTGGCAGGGGGTTGGAGCTCTGTGACCCTTGGGGTCCCTTCCAACCCAGCCCAGTCTATGATGGTTCTATGATCTGGTGGGACGTGGCACTGCTCATCCCAGGGGGGTACCAAGCTGTGTTCATCCAGCTTCCCCACCCCTCCATCCCCCATCTGCCTCCCCAAAAGCCACCCTGGGGTACCCCAGGCGAGGAGATGGGATCCCACCAGCCCTGCCAAGCCTCATCCATCACCCTGGGAGGCACCAGCGCTCCTTCCACAGGGCAAAACCCTGTGGGAACAGGCTAATAAACAGCAAACTGAGTGACCTCAGCCCTGCCTGCTCAGGCAGCCAGCAGCTGACCTTCTCAGTACCCAGGGTACTCGCTGCCTCTTTCATCACCACCCATGTGTTTGCTCCCTTGGAAAACAGGATGTGAGTGTGTGAGAAGCCCAGTCACCCTCCCAGTTACACTGGGACCATGCTGGGATGCTCCCATCCCTGACGCTGTGGGAAGCAGGGGGATCCCCACAAGCTGGGGTGGCAGCACTGGGGTGGCACTGGGATTATCCTCCACAGGGGGAAGCTGTGTTTGGGAAGAGCTAGAAACCCCACTCCAGGTGGGATATAGATGTTCCCTTAGGGGTGTTGAGCGTGCCTTGAGCAACCCATGCTCTAAATCCCACATCTTGCCTGAGAACCAGGGGGAAAAACCCCACATTTGCCTGATTTTTATGTTGTTCTGACACAGGAAAACTTCCCCCTGCCCATGCTGGAGCCCTGGTTGAGGCAGCCCCACAGGTCCCAGGGCTGTGCTAAAGTTTTCCAGGGGGTAGGAGAGTTTATATGGAGCTGAGAGTTTATGTAGAGCTTCCTCCAGCTGCCCTGGGACAGGCAGTACCCCCAGTGGGTTAAAGCTCCATCCCAGCCTGTTTATGTGCTGACAAGGAAACATGGTGACAGAGAATCCCAAACAACTTCAAAGCCAGATTTGTGAGTCTGATATGGAAACTATTCCTTAAATCCCAGTGCTGAGAGCCCCAGGCTAATTATCCCTGTGGATATTAAAGGCAGAGCAGGACCCACAGCCAACAGCAGCCACCCCCACCCCAGCAGAACCCTGGGCTGCACGGGAGGGGGGGTGGGATTTGGGGTGAAAGGATGCTCCTCGAGCACTGCTTGCTTAGGCAGTGGGTAGAGCATCCTCACCAACCTCCCAGGTGTCCCTGGCTGCCCAGTTTGGGTGAGCAGGGACACCCCTGCAGCCCCCCCACTCGCCCCTTTCCAGTTCACCCAGCAAGAAGAGGGTAGCACAGGCAGGGATTAAACACTGCAGGGGCTTAACAGGCCCTTAAGCAGGAGTGCCAGCCTACAGAAGCTTGGCTTAAGGTCAGGGAGGGTGATTTTCACCTGATAGGGGCTCAGGGTGCCAGGGCTGGCCAAAGCAGGCTCCCCCCTGGCCCTGCACCAGGGCTGTGGCAGCTGGAGAAAGGTGGGCTGGTGGCTCCCTGGGAAGCTAAAGGGGGGTCTGAGTTGTTTGTGGGAGAAACACTGGCACAAAAGAAGCATCTGCTCCATCCTGCCCTGCTCCTGACGTCAGGGTTGTGCTGGGTATCAGTGGGCATGGGGCTGGATTGCAGCCCCTTGCCCTCAGCAGCATCCTGTGCAGCACGCTCAGCATCACCCTCAGCAGCACCCTGTGCAGCACCCTCAGCATCACCTTCAGCATCACCCTGTGCAGCACCCTCAGCAGCACCCTCAGCATCACCCTGTGCAGCACCCTCAGCATCACCTTCAGCATCACCCTCAGCATCACCCTCAGCAGCACCCTCAGCATCACCCTCAGCATCACTCTCAGCAGCACCCTGTGCATCACCCTGTGCATCACCCTCTGCATCACCCTCTGCATCACCCTCAGCATCACCCTCAGCATCACCCTGTGCAGCACCCTCAGCATCACCCTCAGCATCACCCTCAGCATCACCCTGTGCATCACCCTCAGCATCACCCTCAGCATCACCCTCTGCATCACCCTCTGCATCACCCTCAGCATCACCCTGTGCAGCACCCTCTGCATCACCCTCAGCATCACCCTGTGCAGCACCCTCAGCATCACCTTCAGCATCACCCTGTGCAGCACCCTCAGCAGCACCCTCAGCATCACCCTGTGCAGCACCCTCAGCATCACCTTCAGCATCACCCTCAGCATCACCCTCAGCAGCACCCTCAGCATCACCCTCAGCATCACTCTCAGCAGCACCCTGTGCATCACCCTGTGCATCACCCTCTGCATCACCCTCTGCATCACCCTCAGCATCACCCTCAGCATCACCCTGTGCAGCACCCTCAGCATCACCCTCAGCATCACCCTCAGCATCACCCTGTGCATCACCCTCAGCATCACCCTCAGCATCACCCTCTGCATCACCCTCTGCATCACCCTCAGCATCACCCTGTGCAGCACCCTCTGCATCACCCTCAGCATCACCCTGTGCAGCACCCTCAGCATCACTTTCAGGATGGGAAGTGGGGGTGAGGATGGGGAGGGGGGCTGAGGATGGGGAGTGGAAGTAAGGTTTGGGACTGGAGGTAAGGATGGGGATTGGAGGTGAGGATGGGGATTGGAGGTGAGGATGGGAAGCAGAGGTGAGGATGGGGAGAGGAGGTGAGGATGAGGAGCAGAGATGAGTATGTGGAGCCACCAGCTCCTCCTCACCCAGCAGGGTCCTGGCAGAGCCAGGCATCCTGCCCAGCACCCTCATTATCCATGGACATTCCCACAGCATCTCTTCCTTGACTTTCCAGGCACCAAACCCAGGTGCTGACCCACTCCAGAGCTCCCTGCTGCCTTTTCCTGCTCACACCTCCCACGTACCACACACCATTCCAGAGGAGGGAGAAATCACCCTGTGACACCAAATCCAGGGCTGGGGCCAAGTTGGCAACTAAAGCCAGAGCTGGGACCTAAACCAGGTTGCATCAAGCAGCCCTGGCCTGCCTGCCAGGGGTGAAACAGCCTGGTAGAGATGCAGCTTGTAAGAAGGGGGCTCTGTTTTGCCTGTTCTGCTCATGAATGGGAAGAAATTCCAACTGGATCCTTTTTTTTTACACGTATTTTTTCCCCCCCTTTCTCAACATTCCCCCATCTGGCTGCGACTTCAAAGCACCATATTTGGCAAGCACCAGCCTTAGAAGTTCCAGTATTTGTATAAATAGCTGATAGTGAAAAAAAAATGACCCTCTCTGGAGTCAGCCCAGGGAGGTTCAGGAGGAGCAGAGCCCAGGGGCAGTGGTGTGGCTGGAGCTGCTGGGGCTCTGGAGCATCCCAGTGCCTTCCAGTCTAAGGTGGCTCCTTGCTGCCAATGTCTGGAGAAGGAAATGTGGGGTGGGGAGGGGGTCTCCAGCACCCAGCTGCAGTGAAGGTCTCCTCATTCTCCTCCTAGAGGGGGTTTTTGGGGCAATAAATGTGGGAGTGAAGCAGGGACAGAGGGATGCCCCAGCTGTTGGGATTTTGGAGTGGGGTTGTCACCTTGCTGTCCCCCTACTGATATTGGGGGGGCAGGGGTGTCTGTGTCCTGCCCAGGGAGAGCCTGAGCATGGTGAGGGCTGTACAGAGAAGGGTCCTTGGAGAGGTGCCCCCAGCAAAGTCCTGGGGTGCAGGGTTTGGAGCAAGGGGTGTGGGGTGAGATGCTGAGGAGCGTGGAGAAGGATGGGGCAAGAGGTGAGGGGGGCTCAGGGGGGGGATGAGGGGCGAAGGGGTGTGTAGAGAAGGAGCCGGGTGGGGGGGAGCTCCTGCGTGGGGGAAAAGGGCAGGGAGCAGGGTGCCTGAGGAGAGGCTGGAGAGCACGGTGAGGGGCGGCAGGGTGCGCCCCGAGGGGATGCCGGGGATGGGGGAAGCGGGGTGGGTGCCCGCCCGTAGCTGGGGGGGGCTGGGTGTGTGTGGAAGGGGGAGGCGGTGCCGTAACCCTCTTCTTCTCTCCTCGATGTCCGGAGCGGGGCAGCCCGGGGCCGCCCCGAGCCTTTAAAGGCTCCTCCTCCGGGATGCTCCACCGAGGGCAGCCCCGCCGGTCCGCCCCAAGGGCTACTCCGGCGGCCGCGGGGTGCTCGGGGAGGGACGGCCGGAGGGAGGGAGGGAGGGAGCTGGGGGTGCTCACGTCGGGGCCGCGGGATCTGCGGGATCTCCTCCCTTCCAACACACCCCTCGCCCTCCCCGGGGCCGGCCGAGATGACCCCTCTGCCCGCAGGGAACAGCAGCGCTTTTGGGGGGGGGGCAGCGCTGGGGAGCGGCAACTGCAGCGGGGGGGCCAGCCTGAGCCGGCAATGGGCTGTGGGGGTCGCTTTGGGTCTCACCGTGCTGGTTATCGTGGGTGGCAACTTGCTGGTGATCGTGGCCATCGCCAAGACGCCGCGGCTGCAGACCATGACCAACGTCTTCATCACCTCGCTGGCCTGCGCCGACCTCATCATGGGCTTGCTGGTGGTACCCCCGGGGGCCACCATCCTGCTGAGCGGCCACTGGCCCTACGGGACGGTGGTGTGTGAGCTGTGGACCTCGCTGGACGTGCTGTGTGTGACAGCCAGCATCGAGACGCTGTGCGCCATCGCCGTGGACCGCTACCTCGCCATCACGGCGCCGCTGCAGTACGAGGCGCTGGTGACCAAAGGGAGGGCACGGGCTGTGGTGTGCTTGGTGTGGGCTATCTCAGCCTTCATCTCCTTCCTGCCCATCATGAACCACTGGTGGAGGGATGGGGGGGATGAGCAGGCAGCGCGCTGCTACGACGACCCCCGCTGCTGCGACTTCGTCACCAACGTCACCTACGCCATCATCTCCTCCACCATCTCCTTCTACGTGCCCCTGCTCGTCATGGTCTTTGTCTACGCCCGTGTCTTCGCTGTGGCCACACGCCACGTGCAGCTCATCGGCAAGGACAAGGTGAGGTTCCTTCAGGAGCCCCCCAACCCCAGCTCCAGGAGCAGCCGGCGGAGGCGACCCTCCCGCTTGCTGGCCATCAAGGAGCACAAAGCACTCAAGACCTTGGGCATCATCATGGGCACCTTCACGCTCTGCTGGCTGCCCTTCTTCGTGGCCAACATCATCAAGGTCTTCTGCCGGCCCCTGGTGCCGGATCAGCTCTTCCTCTTCCTCAACTGGCTGGGTTATGTCAACTCAGCCTTCAACCCCATCATCTACTGCCGCAGCCCCGACTTCAGGAGCGCCTTCCACAAGCTGCTGTGCCGCCCACGCCGCGCCGACCGCCGGCTCCACGCTGCCTCACCAGACCTACAGCGCTGCCCCTGCACCTTCAGCCCCCCTCCGGGGCCCTTGGAGGACAGCAAAGCCTCTGAGGACAGCAAAGCGGTGACCCCTGGGTGCCTGGGGGAGGATGGAGAGGCTCAGGGTGGTGGCAGCTGCTCCAGCAGCCCCATGGAGGAGATCAGCCCATCCCAGGGTAGTGGCAACTGGCAGCGGTCCCTGAACGAGCCCCCATTGCAGGGCACCCAGACCATGCTGTGCTCGCAGCTTGATGAGTAGGTACCCTGTGGGTGATGGCTTGGGGGGGGCTCTGGGGGACTGAGCTGGGGTGGTGGTGGTGGAGGGGCTGTTGGTGGTGGGGTTGTGGTCTGATGGTGCAGCACAGAGCGGGAGGGAAGGTGGTGCTCGGGGTGTGTGGGAAGGTTGGCTCATCCCAGCCCAGTCTTCCCACCTTGTCCCTTCCTGGGGGCCACCCCAGCCCCACCAGGATGGGGGTCCTGGGTAAGGGAAATGCTGCTGGTGGTGAGCAGGGAGGGGAACCAGCTGGGTCGTAGGATCTGCTGAGTTGGAAGGGACCCACGAGGATCTTTAAGTCTAATTTAAAGCCAGGGATTTCCCCCCTTCTCCTCCCCCCTGTTAAGGGAAGGAAAACACAGGGAGACCCTCTGCAGCGTGAGGCAGCTGGAGTGTGGAGGGGGGCAGCTTCTGTGGCCACCCTGGGCTCTGCTTTGCCCTCTGACAGAGTGCAGTTCTGGGAAGGGAATTCATGCTGCTGCCTGTGGATTTTAACCATCTCTCTGCAGTCAGAAAGCCCCTCCCGATGGCCAGCAGCAGGAGAGGCTCCTGCCAGCAGAGCTGGGGTGGCAGAGACAGCTCCCAGAAAGTGTTTGCTGAGGGTGGGTTCCTCCATCCTGGGCCTGTGGGGATGGTGAACTGTGGGAAAGGGCTGGGGGGCTCTTCACAGGCTGTGCTCTCCCCTGCTTAAGGTTTGCCAGTGGAGAGATGCCAGCGGGTCCTTCCATCTGACTGAGAGGAGCTGAGAGCTGGTAAGAGAGAGAGGTGCTTCCCCCTCATCCCGCGCTGCAGCGAGGTGGGGGCCATCATCCCCCACTGTGTCTCCTCTGCCCCCTTTGGCTGCTGCCACCCCTGGGGGAGCTCAGCCTTTGGCAGCTGCCCCCATTTTTGGGGCACATGAGGCTGGCATCAGCACAGCCATCTGCTGACACCTCCCTGCTCTGCCCAGGGATGCTTTAATCCTGCTCTGCCCAGGGATGCTTTAATCTTGCTCTGCCCAGGGATGTTTAACCCTGCTCTGCCCAGGGATGCTTTAATCTTGCTCTGCCCAGGGATGCTTTAATCCTGCTCTGCCCAGGGATGCTTTAACCCCTCTCTGCCCAGGGATGCTTTAACCCTGCTCTGCCCAGGGATGCTTTAACCCTGCTCTGCCCCAGGATGCTTTAATCTTGCTCTGCCCAGGGATGTTTAACCCTGCTCTGCCCAGGGATGCTTTAACCCCTCTCTGCCCAGGGATGCTTTAACCCTGCTCTGCCCCGGGATGCTTTAATCTTGCTCTGCCCTGGGATGCTTTAACCCTGCTCTGCCCCGGGATGCTTTAACCCCGCTCTGCCCCGGGATGCTTTAACCCTGCTCTGCCCAGGGATGCTTTAACCCTGCTCTGCCCAGGGATGCTTTAACCCTGCTCTGCCCGGGAATGCTTTAAGCCTGCTCTGCCCTGGGATGCTTTAACCCTGCTCTGCCCGGGGATGCTTTAACCCTGCTCTGCCCGGGAATGCTTTAACCCTGCTCTGCCCAGGGATGCTTTAACCCTGCTCTGCCCAGGGATGCTTTAACCCCTCTCTGCCCAGGGATGTTTAACCCTGCTCTGCCCTGGGATGCTTTAACCCTGCTCTGCCCCGGGATGCTTTAACCCTGCTCTGCCCTGGGATGCTTTAACCCTGCTCTGCCCTGGGATGCTTTAACCCTGCTCTGCCCGGGAATGCTTTAAGCCTGCTCTGCCCTGGGATGCTTTAACCCTGCTCTGCCCAGGGATGCTTTAACCCTGCTCTGCCCAGGGATGCTTAACCCTGCTCTGCCCAGGGATGCTTTACCCCTGCTCTGCCCGGGAATGCTTTAACCCTGCTCTGCCCCAGGATGCTTTAACCCCACTCTTCCTCTGCTGCCATGGATTTTGTGTTGCTGGAGCTCCAGACCTTACCCATGGTGCTGCCTGTAGCTGCAGTACTGGGTCCCCCTCCATGCATGCTGCTCCCCTGGGGTATTTTAGGGTGGGGGCAGATGCTTTTGACAGCGAGGGCTGAGCCCTGTGGGTGATGCTGCATCACATCCCACCCTCTTCTTGCAGGGCTGGCTGTTGCCAAGGGGACAGAGGAACAACAGTGCCAGAAGGACCCTCCAGGGACACAGAGAGGAGAGGGGCTCTTCGTGGTCACAGCCAGCTCCTCCACACTGTTGGTGCTGGAGAGAAGCACCTGGCTTGGGAAAAAGCTGCTCATCCAGAGGTGATGCAGCCTCAGGGACGTGGCTGGGCTCCCTGGGCAGATGGAGGATGAGCTCCCACCCCGGGGGTGCTTGCTGGAGATGGGGTGGCTGGTGGCTCCACTCTCCCAAAGGATCCTGGGCTTGGATGGGTGTTTGGATGGCCCATCAGGAAGGGGAAAGAGCTTTCTGCAGGCAGGGGACCCTTCCAGTATCTCTGCTCCATCCCTGCCCAACCACAGCATCCCCAGGACCAGCACCATCCCAGGAGCTCCAGTGATGCCTTTAGCAAAGGGAAGGGAGTGAGGGAAGCTCCAAGCAGGGAAAACTGGGCAAAAAAACCTGAATTAGGCTCTTGTCAAAGCTCCTCCTGTGTCTCTGCTCAGGGGTGATGCCCGTGCTCCCCTGCCAGCCGGGGATGGGGGTGTTTCCATGAAGCTGGAGGAGCAGCCATGGGGTTTTTCATCCCAAGGCCCCCCCCCACGCTGCTCTGGGTACGTGGGGCAGCACAGGGGGAGGCCAGGGAGGTGGTTTTTCTCTGGCTTTAAACCCAGTTTGTGCTGCCAGAGGGGTGGGAAGTGGTGATGGGGTGAGCAGAGCTCAGGGTGTGTGTACAGGTGGGTGCCCACAGCTGTGCCCACCCCACGCTGCAGCAGGGCCCCTTTTGGGGGTGATGCCGGTGGGAAGTAAATACATTGTGGTGCCTGTAATGTCTTTGTCCTGTTTTATGTGTCCTGTGTCCCCCCCACAGTGTGAAATAAACCTTGGAAGCCCTGTGATGCCTTTGAAGCTGGAGGATGCTTCCCGAGGGGCTGCCCAAGGTGCATCCCCCATCCTGGGCTCCCCAGGGACCAGCTGAGTGAGGGGGCAGGTGAAAACCATGCTTGGATGTGCCATGGTGCCAGCCCCCCCCCCCCCCCCAGCCCTGCCATACATCCCCACATCCCAAAAGGGCCAGCACAGGGCAGAGTGTCCCTCACCAGGGCTGGGCACAGCACCCACCAGCCCTCTGCTCTATAGGGGGCTTTGTGCCCCCCCTCTCTCCAAGGGGGGGTTTCCAGCCTGGGAATACACCAGGAGGTTGGCACTGCTGTCCCACCATCATTTGGGATTAGTTTACCAGTGTGATCCTTTGCTGGGGGGGGTGGCAGAGAGCCCAGTGCCAGGATGATGCCCAGGGCACCCTGTGTGCTCCTGGGGTCACTGGCTGAGGGGGTGGGGGGTGTTTGCCACCCCTCCTGCTGCAGCCCAGCATCTCCTCTCCCCATGGAAGCTGATGTCAAGTATTGAAGCCCCTGAGGAAGAGCTCTTGGAAGGATAAGGGTGATGTTGGAGCACCACAGAGTAGCTGCAGCTTGGAGAAGACCCCGTGGCTCCAGCAGTGGAGCTGGTGTGACGCTGGGGATGCTGCCTCGTGCCACATGGGATGGATCCTCATGGGTGGACACAAACCAAACACCCTGGGCTGGGCTCTGCTGCTGCTGTGCCAGTCAGCCCTCACCTGTGACCATGGTAATGCTGTGTGACACCTACCCCACAACTGCTGTGGGGCTGGGGGGTCCCAGCAACCAGCCCCTGCCTGCTGCTGGGATGGGGATGCTCTCCCTGAGGATGAGGATGGCTGCTCTGGCTTGGGGCTCCCTTCTCCACTCCTCCTGGAAGAAAACTCCTTCCCCCTGTGCAGCCCTGGCACTGATTATCCAGCGAGATGCTTTTGTTCCCCCCCCCCCCCGTATCCTCCCCCCCCCCCAGCTTGGCTCACCAGGACCCAGCTGTGTTGTGTGCCCAGGAACCACAGCCAAAACCTGCCCAGAAGAAGCAGCCACTGAAATGATGTAATTAAAACTCCTAATTGAGGAAAATTGCCCTCATCCATTACAGGCACGATGCTAGCTGCCTGATGTTTGGGGAGCCCTGGCTCTGCAGGCAGGGTGGGCTTGGAAAGGAGCAGGGTGGGGGGTGGGGGGGTCCTTTTCTTTATTTCCCCCCCCCCCCACCCTCTGCTTAGACTAGAGAAAGGCACTGAAAGAGACTGAGCTGAGCTAATCAGTGCAGGGAGGGAAGATTGCTGTCATCAGGCTGTAATGGCTTGGGGGCTGCTGGGGATGTGCCTGGGTAAAGCCAGCAGCCACCCAGTGCTGGGCTGGAGCCTGTGGGACATGATGGGGACAAGGGTGCAGGGCCATCACCCCCAGCCCCTTCCCCACGTGGGGGTTTGAGATGTGCCCTGGGATGGGGAGCTGAGATCCTCTGCTGTGCACAGCCCTGAGGGGAGGAGGATCTAATGAGCAATTAACTTACCTGGCTTCTCCCAGCACCCAAGCCTGTGTGTGCTTCCTCTGGAGAGAGGATCAGAGGCAGGACTGGTGGGTTGCTCATTGCAATGGGTGATTCTGGCTTATTTCCCCCAGTGTGATCAGCTCTGGGACCTGTTGCTGCTCAAGAGCCCATCAGCTGTCACTGGGTATTCAGAGTCACCCCCCCAAAACCTGGGGGAGCTCTCGGAGACACCCCCTCCAGACAACCCAGGGGGCTTACTCCAGGGCTCCCTGGGATCAAACAGCCAGGGATCTCCTGGAGAGAGTCCAGAGGAGGGTGAGGAGGGTGATGAAGGGCCTGGAGCATCTCCCCTGTGAGGAAAGGCTGAGTGAGCTGGGGCTGTTCAGCCTGGAGAGAAGAAGACTAAGGGGGGACCTGATTAATGTTTATCAATATCTGAAGGATGGGATGCAGGGGGAAATGGCCAGCCCCTTTTCAGTGTCTGTGGGGACAGGACAAGGGGTGATGGCTTCAAGTTGGAGCACAGGGAGCTCTGCAGCAATATGCAGCAGAACTTTTCCCCAGTGAGGGTGAGGGAGCCCTGGGACAGGCTGCCCAGGGGGTGTGGAGTCTCCTTCTCTGGAGAGATTCCAGCCCTGACCTGTCCTAGGGACCCTGCTTTGGCGGGGGGGGGGGGGGTTGGATTCAATCTCTGGGGGTCCCTTCCCACCCCTACAGCTCTGATTCTGTGAAATGGTTTCAGGATGCACATGGGGCTGTGGGTGCAGCTCCTGAGGGGGGGGTGGATTTTTACCCATGGCTGCTCAGCTAGGAGCATCCCTCCCTGAGCAGAACACAGGGCAGCACGAGGCTGGCTGTGGGGGGGCAGGTGGTGGCCCAGCTTTGGGTTCAATGATCAATAAGAGGGACCAGAGTGCTGCTTCTGCCCCCCAGTGCATCCTTTGAGGTGGGGTGCCTTGCAAACACGTGGGGTGAAGCCATCAGGGTGTGTGGAATTTGAGCTAAAAACCCAGTTAATGTGAATTTGGACTGGGGAGGGGTTTTGGGAGGGGGGTTGCTGGGTGCAGATCTCTGTTGGGTTCCCCCTGGGACATCTAAAATTTGCCGGGGGGGGGGGGGGTGTTGGTGATATGAAATCAAGTCAGTGAGGTGAAATAACATCTGGGTACAGAGAGAAATAACCAGGGTGGGGAGTCCTGTGCTGGGCAAGAGGGGGAGATAATACATGGAAATAGCCCAGGAAATGAAAGTTGGATGGCAGTGTGATGATTCAGTGGGAAGGAGGGAGGCAGGGGATGCAGGAGCAGCCCAGAAGGGAGGTCTGTGCTGGGTTTGGGGGGTGTGGGAGGGGGTCTGGCAGTGAAGCACAGTGTGCAGGACCCACTTGGCTCTGAATTTCCTCCTGAATTTCCCCCTTTCCACCTGTCCCATCCCCTTCACAGCTGAATATGTCAACACCCAGCGTTGTTTTTAGCAGGACCCATGCTGGGGGCTGTGAAAACACCTCAGCTGAGCCCCCCCACGCTGGGTCAGCACCCAGTGCCAGGCTGGCTGCTCTCAGGCTTGGCATTTGTGGAGAGCTCAGCTAATGTGGTTTTGGGGATGGATGAGCAGGGTGCAGGCACACGTGGTGGCTTTGAGGCAGCACAAAAGTAGCAGAGCATCTTTATTCGTTTACCCATTAACGTCCTTTGTTATTTCCAGAAACATTAGCAGCTATTTTCTGGCTCAGCTGCCAGTTCCCTTCTCCTCCTGCCCCCACGCTGGCAGGGCTGGGGCTGAGGCAGGATTGCTCTGAGCATTCTGTTCAAAGGGGTGTTGATGAGACCAGATTTCGGTAAGTGCTTCCTCTGAGCCCCTGGTCTTCCTCTGCTTTTCTCCTTTTCCTCTCCCCCTCCTCCTCCTCCCTGAGCTGTTGAGCACAGGGCTGTCTCTCCCTCCTGACTGCTCACCACCATCACCCCCACCTCCAAGCCTGATTTGCCCTTCCTTTCCACAGCAGCCTGCAAGAAGAAGTCCCAAGGAGCCTCTGTGGGTGTGGGAGCAGGGTCCTGCACAGCTGGGTGCAGTGAGGAGGGGGACGATGAGGAGCAGCATGTACCCCATGGGCACCTAAAACTGGTGAGTGAGGGACTTCAGGGTGCAGAAACTCCCCAAAAAGTGGGGTTCCCTCAGCTCCCAGCCACAACCATGGAGCCTGATGGGGGTGAGGATGTGACCAACACCAGCCTCTACGAGCTCGCCCTGCAGAACCACCCCAACACCAGCGCACAGTTCACCGGGGTGCAGCTCATCCAAGCCTTCAAGCCCCTCATCATCCCCTGCTACGCCCTGGTTGTCATCATTGGCATCGTGGGCAACTACTTGCTCCTCTACGTCATCTGCAAGACCAAGAAGATGCACAACGTCACCAACTTCTTCATCGGGAACCTGGCTTTCTCTGACATGCTGATGTGTGCCACCTGCGTGCCCTTCACCCTGGCCTACGCCTTCAACCCCCAGGGCTGGGTTTTTGGGAAGTTCTTGTGCTACTTTGTCTTCCTGCTGCAGCCCATGACTGTCTATGTGTCCGTCTTCACGCTCACGGCCATCGCTGTTGATAGGTAAGCGTTGGGGTGGGTGGGGGGAGCTGGGGAGAGGGGGGGGTGGGTTTGGCACCCCTCAAGATGCTGATTGCTTGGTGTTCAGAGCTGAGGAGTTCAAATGGGGGAAGGGAAAACCCAGGGGGGGGGTCATCCCAGCATCTCCACAAGCCTTTTGTTTAGCTGTTGGGTTAGGAACAGTTGGACTTGATGATCATAGAATCATAGACTGGGCTGAGTTGGAAGGGACCCCCAAGGATCACAGAGCTCCAACCCCCCTGCCACAGGCAGGGCCACCAACCTCCAGGCCTGGAGCTACACAAGGTTGCCCAGGGCCCCAGCCAACCTGGGCTTGAACACCCCCAGGGATGGGGCACCCACCCCCTCTCTGGGCAGCCTGTTCCAGCCCCTCCCCACTCTCTCTGCAAAGAACTTCTCCCTAATATCTCATCTAACCCTTCCCTCCTCCAGCTTCACTCCATCCCCTTTGTCCTGCCATTATCTCGATTCAAAGTCAGTAGTCACCAAGGCTATTCATAGAATCATAGAATCCCAGCCTGGTCTGGGTTGGAAGGGACCCCCAAGGATCACAGAGCTCCAACCCCCCTGCCACAGGCAGGGCCACCAACCTCAGTCCTCCTGTAAGGACCTCAGGGGTGTGAAAAGTGGCTTTTGGGGAGGCAGATGGGGGATGGAGGGGTGGGGAAGCTGGATGAACACAGCTTGGTACCCCCCTGGGATGAGCAGCACCACCTCCCACCAGATCACAGAACCATCATAGACTGGGCTGGGTTGGAAGGGACCCCAAGGGTCACAGAGCTCCAACCCCCTGCCACAGGCAGGGCCACCAACCTCCAGGCCAAGGGGAGGATGCTCATGGGGAGTGGTGGGATGGGATGGGATGAGAAGGTTGCCCAGGGCCCCATCCAACCTCGCCTTGAACACCCCCAGGGATGGGGCACCCACTTCCAGGGATGGGGCATCCCTTAAAGGTCTTAAAGGAATTTTCCAACCTGGTGGTTCTGTGATTCTGTTGGGGTGTTTCAGTGGCTGCTGCTCCACATGGGGGTGCAGTGCTGTGCATCCTCACACCTGCCTGCATGGAAACCATCTCCACCCAAAACCAGTCCGCCCACAACCAGCTCTGTGCCCCCCCCCAGCAAGCCCAGCTCTTGCACAAGGGCTCAGCAGAGTTTGCATCCAGTTCATCATCGTACTTTGCTGTGTTCTGCTCCCTTGTGCATCCCTGAGTGCACCCCAGGGGGGTTGGTGGTTTATAAACCCCGTTTCCACAGAGATCTCCTCTCATCAAAGATGCTCCAGACCCTGCAGGGACAGGCAGGATGCTGGCAGGGCTTGGATTGCTTCTGGCACTGGTTTGCCTCTGTGCCTGGGGCAGGGGGAGCAGGGCTGGATGGTGATGGGGAGGGCAAAAAAAGGAAGGGGGGGGGGGGAAATAAGGAAGGTTTGAGTGGAATAGCTGAGAAATCTTGGGCTGTTGGGGCATCCAGATTGTCCCCAGGAGTGTTGGGGCATCCAGATTGTCCCCATTTGTGCTGGCATTCTTCTCTTGCTCTTTAACACCACTGAGTTATGTCACCCTCAGTGTGAGAGAGCCACATTAAATCATGTTATGGTCACTGGAGACACCTCACTGGGAGCTCTTTTGGGGCCAGCCCATGATCAGAGGTGAGGCAGCATGGAGAGGAGGGGAAGATGCTCTGGGGAAGGAGGTAAAAGAGGAGCTGAGGGGGTTTATTGTCAGTGCTGCTGGTGGTGCTCAAGGTGGGTTGAGTGACAGGCTGCAGGAGGGATGCTCCGTGCCCGACTTCCCCAGGCACCCTCCTTCCCAAAACAGAAGTGACCCAGTGCTTTTAAGGGTTGTGGAGATGGTCAGGGGCTGGAGCACCTCTCCATTGAAGCCAGGCTGAGAGAGCTGGGCTGGTTCAGCCTGGAGAAGAGAAGGCTCCAGGGAGACCTAATTGAGCATCCCAACACTTCCAGGGGTCCTGCAGGGAAGTGGGAGAGGGGCTGGTCACCAGGGAGTGCAGGGACAGGACAAGGGGAATGGCTTCAAGCTGGAAGAGGGCAGGGGGAGGTTAGAGGTGAGGAAGGAATTCTGTACCCTGAGGGTGGGGAGGCCCTGGCACAGGGTGCCCAGAGAGGCTGTGGGAGCCCCTGGAGGTGTTCAAGGCTGGGTTGGATGGGGCTTTGGGCAGCCTGGGCTAGTGAGGGTGTCCCTGCCCATGGCTGGAACTAGATGATCTCTGAGGGCCCTGGAGATATCTCTGAGGACTAGATGGTCTCTGAGGGACCCAAAGCACTCTGTGATTCCTTGGCCCCTGTGGCAGGGCAGTGGGATGCGTTTGCCCCCCCGTTCCCTCCCAGCAGCCGCTCAGCGCCGTGCTCCAGCTCCAGAGGAGCTACCAGGGCTCTTCCCCCCCACACCCCCAGCCCCCTCCTTGCCCTAGGGTTGGGGGGGGAGCTGCTCTGGGGGTTCAGGCTCCCCCTCTCATGACTCTCCCCACAGGTACTACGCCACGGTGCACCCGCTGAAGAAGCGCATCTCGGTGACCAGCTGCATCTCCGTGGTGGGGGGCATCTGGCTGCTCTCCTGCGGGCTGGTGGCCCCCGCCATCGCCCACACCTACCACGTGGAGTTTCGGCAGGAGGGCTTCTCCATCTGCGAGGAGTTCTGGGTGGAGGAGGAGAGGCAGCGCTTGGCCTACGCCTACGGCACCCTGATCGTCACCTACATCCTGCCCCTCTCTGCCGTCTCCCTCTCCTACCTCTGCATCTCGGTGAAGCTGAGGAACCGGGTGGTGCCGGGTCACCCCACGCCCAGCCAAGCTGAGTCGGACCGCCTGAGGAAGAGGAAGATCTTCCGCCTCATCGTGCTGGTGGTGGCAGCTTTCAGGGTGTGCTGGCTCCCCATCCACGTCTTCAACATCATCCGGGACATCAACATCAACCTCATCGACAAGCACTACTTCCTCCTCATCCAGCTGCTCTGCCACTGGTTCGCCATGAGCTCCTCCTGCTGCAACCCCTTCCTCTACGCCTGGCTGCACGACCGCTTCCGCAGGGAGCTCCGCAAGATGCTCGCCTGCAAGAGCAAAATCATCCCCGCCAAGAGCTGTGGTGGGGCTGCTGGTGGTGTGCTCTGAGGCTGGGGTCCCGCTCCTTGGA